>LR750606.1:251167-263667 GCA_902729485.2 Mus minutoides
GCCAACTAAGCCATCCTCTTCTATATATGCAGCTAGAGACATGAGCTCAGGGGGTACTAGTTAGTTCATGGTTATTCTTCCACCTATAGGGTTGAAGACCCCTTCAGCTCCTTGGGTACTTTCTCTAGCTTCTTCCTTGGGAACCCTGTGTTCCATCTAATAGCTGACTGTGAGCTTCCACCTCCATGTTTGCCAGGCAATAATAATATACTCTTAATTATGTGTGCTTATTTTTATCCATGGGTTATCATGCTATAAGTCAAATACCTATAGCACAAATGAAATAGATGAAGGAATCCACAGAAGAATAACTAGAGAGTACATAATCATATAAATGCAATAAACATACAAGTATTATATATAATTACAGAGATTATTGTTAATTTTTATTTTAGTATTGTGTTGATCAAACTAGGTAACTGTACTTCCTTCTTCCTTCTTTGTTTTGTTTTGATTTCTCTTTTCTTTCTTTTTATTCTAACTCTGCATGTTCAGGTTTGCTATTTCAGCTTTGCTAGCCTCAAAGCTATTTAGGTTTCACAAGGAACAATATTTTCTGTATGGAATACATGAACATACCTTTCTTTAATTCTTGTTATTTCCAAACAACTGAAGGGTTCCTCCTGGAATAAATGCAAATGAAGTTGCAAATATGTGAATTTCATGGTCATAGCCGAGGTGAAGAGGGTCAGTGTTATACTGTCTATTCTGCTGGATACATTAACATAATGATAAGATGTAAATTTAAATATCTCTTCAGAGTTTTTGTAATATTCTTTTGGTGTATGCTAGTTACACTTCTTGTAGAAAATTACTTTGAAATATTTAGACAACAGAACCAACGATTTGTCACTCAGATTTGTTGTCGACGTATGGCCACAGACACACCAAAAATACAAGTGACATTTTATATTTTCATTAAGTTGCTTGTATCTGTGAGCTTGACTAATCGTTTTCTTTCTCTAGTTATGTTTAATATCTACAGTATACAAAATTCTAAATATAAAGCAAGAAAGGAGAGTCTCTGTTGAGTACCAGAATTCATTTCCTCTTCCTTTCTGACTCAAGACACTCAATGTGATCCATAGCTTCAGCTTCCAACCACCATTCCTTCCCCATGGTGATAGATTGTCCCTCTTCATAAATGAATTATTTCTTTATAAGCAGCTTTTTGTGACAGTGATGTAAAACAGGTGAATAACTTACTATACAGCTAGATGTAATTGTGAAAATACTGCTCCTGCTTTGCTTGTAATTAGAGCCTTTCCACTGCATCTTTTCATCTCTAAAAACCATTCTGCTATAGATTAAGAGTGAAGCTAGAAATTAAATGCACTACAATAGTCAATACACTTGTGGTACAAATTTGGCTCAATTGTGAGAAAAAAGTAATCTGGAAGATTATGAAGAGGTTTTCAATAAATAGTTCAATAGCATCCATTAAAATGCAAGAAAACACATTCCAAGTATATTTGAAATAAAATGAGAAACTTAATTTGCCATGAGCAAGGCTAGTTTAATGCTCAACACCTACCATTTATTTTCTGTTAATATGTTTATGACAATCCATTTTTATTTTGGAACATTATGTGTGAGAATGAGAATGTGAGAATACACTTTTGTTGTAGTTTTTAAAGTAGATGAAAATAGTAATTTATAAAACTAATGATGATTTATTCTATATCTGTTTACTTGAAATTTTATTTTACACTTGAATTTTGTTTATATATCTGCAGACTTTTAATACACATGAGTAATAAATATACTGGCTACATATAGATATTACATTATTCCTTAAAATCATTTATATTTGCTACATCCTAGTTTAGCACAGTGTGTGTGTGTATGTGTGTATGTATATGTGTATGTGTGTGTTTGACTTCAGTGATAATATGAACATAATGAAAGTTCTGATTTTGGCAGTTTCATTTGTATATTTCATATATGTTACTTTATAATTATACTTATAGTTTTTGGTTGATAAAACATCACTTACTTTAATTATTAAAATGTGTTAGAAAAATATATCTTTGACAGGACTTTATCTCTAAAACTCAATGAAAGTAATTTAATTAATGAGGTGTTTTTATTAATTCTTTCAGAATTTAATACAATGTGCTTTGGTCACATTTAATCCCTCTCAGCTCCTCCTATACCCATCTCTTCTTCCATACCTGCTGTCTTAGGGTTTTACTGCTGTGAAGAGACACCATGACTAAGACAACTTTTATAAAGGTCAACACTTAATTGTTGGCTTATAGTTTCAGAGGCTCAGTCCATTATCATGTAGGGGAGGAGGGAAGCATCCAGGTTGATATAGTGCTGAAGGAGATTAGAGCTCTACATCTTGACCAGAAGGCAGCCATGAGAAGACTGATTCTTCTGTACTGGGCAGAGCTTGAGCACTAGGAGCCCTTAAAGTCCACCTATACAGTGACATGCCTCTTCCAACAAGGTCACACCTATTCACACAAGATCAAGCATCTTTAAACCACCTACTACCCCACACCAAACATTTGTCTTACTTTAATTGATATTAAGTACTTGAGTTTTTAAAATTATGCTTCAAATGGAAGATAACTGAAATATGCCGCAGGCCCTTTTTGGTCTCCTGTCTGCGTGGAAAGGGTCTCTGGTGGCAAGAGGAGGAAGGAGTCGGTGACTGAATGACAAGCAGAGACTACAGGAGAGAGTGTGTAGAATCCAGTGTAATTTGTCAGGTCGAGCATCAAACTTTTTATACACAAGAGTAACAAGAAACCAGGCAAGATACATCTGCTGAGTTACAGTGACACAATACAAAAGGAATGTATACATCAAAAGATAGTGAGGACCAAGCCACTGCCACTAAGAAGGGAGCCAGGTGTAATGCTAGTCTATTGTTTAGCCCACCTCTAGGGGTTCTTAGTAAATGCCTGATTATGCTGTTTCTTTGGGTCTAGTGAAGAAACCATCTCAGGGGGATTTCCTAAGTGTTTCATGGTAAACCCACCTATTCACTAGGCCATTATGTATTTCCTTGTTTTGGGTGGCTACTCTGCAGACTCGCTCTGAGCTATTCTAGCTACATTCTTTGTAATGCCTAATTAGTTTCACCTTCTCTACTAGAAGTAAATTTGAATGTTACTGAATATGTAACATTCTTGCTGAATTCCTACTGAATTCCAAGCTCATTGGCTTCAAGAATTTTCTAGGACATTGGAACACTGGTGGAGCCTTATGTATGTCAGAATTCAATCTTTAAAGGCACTTATAATAAAACAATACTGAAAGAGACCAGGTAGATCCATACACCAGACTAACACGGGGATAGGGTATGAGTATGCGGGTTATAAGAATGCCAAGGTTCCAGGAGGTTGAGTTTCCTTGAAACACTTTGCCTCCTGAGTGCTTCCAGGCCTCTCGGCCTGTCAAGCAGACTTCACTGGACTGAGCATAGCAGAAATATAAATATGATAAATAATTCCATAGTAAAAAAATTAATATCATGTGATATTTCAATGAAACTTAAATCTATTAAACTCCTAATTATCTAAAGATTATTAACAGTAGGCAACTAAGCATATAAATAATTGTATCTTGTATGGATATTTTAAAATTAAAAAGTAACAATTTAAAACATAAATATTGCATTATGTTCATAGGTGTTGAAACTGGCCATACTTTGCTTATTGCTTTATTTTATGTAACTCTCTTAAGTCTTAGAGAATAAGATTTGTGTTGGGGTGTATTGTAGTGGGTTAAACATACCATATATTCATATATGTATTAAAACATACACTTTCATCTTTATTTTAATATTTAATTTTTGAATTCACAACTTGTTTGTTTGCCCGCTGTGTATTTAAGGCCTCTGAAACTGTAAGCCAACAATTAAGTGTTTTCCTTTTTTTTTTTTTATTAGATATTTTCTTTATTTACATCTCAACTGTTATCCTTTGTTTTTTAGTATACATACCCATTAACAATTCTGCTATAATTACTCCTGGAACACATGTTCCTGTGGGGATTATACTACTTAATAAGATGAGATTCTTCTTTGCAATTCCACAGCCAGATACTTTCATGTTTAAGAGACTTATGATGCCTCTTTTCTTTGTAGATGAAGAAAGATCTCAAAGATATGTGTAACATGAAAGTGGCTTACAACTGAAGAAAAGACACCTTATCAGATAGGCAGAAATAAGAAATGAAATTGACACTAAGTCAGAGTATTCAATGCATACATTTCCAAAGGATAAGTACATTTTCACACTAAAATCTTAATAATGTTCATAATTTGGTCAGTGTATTTGTAATACATTTATAATATGAAAATTTACAAATAGATTACAATTCTATTTTAAATTTGTGCTGATAAATTCCCCAAACACAGGTAGTTCAGACAATAATGAGGACTGGAGTTAGATTTCTAGAAGCTATGTACACATTCCAGACTTAATAGTACACAAGGGCAGATCCAGTAGTAAGGGGTCAGGAATGACCCACCTTCAAGCCTACAGTAACTAGTGAGCTTCAGGTTAATGAGAAACTCTGTCTCAAATGATAAGTATTGTTTGATTGAGGATGATACCTGAGATTATCCTCTGGTCTCCATACCCTTGCAAACATACATGCATCAAAACCCACACACATGTGCAATCTCTCTGTCTCTTATATATACACTCACACACAGGAACACACAGGGACACACACCAATATACAAAAATTCATTAATGTAACTCACTATATAAACAAACTCAAAGAAAAAAATTACATGATCATCTCCTCAGATGAAGAAAAAGCATTTGACAAAATATAGTACTCCTTCATGGTAAAAGCATTGGAAATATCAGGAATTTAAGGCCCATAATTAAACATAATAAAAGCAATTTACAGCAAATCAACAAATTAAATTAAATGGAGACATTCTTGAAGCAATCCCACTAAAATCAGGGACAAGGCAAGGATCTCCACTCTCCCCATAGCTATTCAATATAATACTCTAAGTACTAGATAGAACATTCAGACAACAAAAAGAGAGCAAGGTGATACAAATTGGCAAAGAAGAAATAAAGATATCACTGTTTGCAGATGATATGGTAGTATATATAGGTGGCCCCAAAAATTCTACCAGAGAAACTCTCCAGCTGATAAACAACTCAGCAAAGTGTTGGGATATAAGATTAACTCAAATAAATCTGTAGCCTCCCTTTATACAAATGATAAACAGGCTGAGAAAGAAATTAGAGAAACAATTCCCTTAACAATAGCCACAAATAATATAAAACATCTTGGGGTAACTCTAACCAAACAAGTGAATGACCTGTATGACAATAACTTCAAATCTCTCAAGAAAGAAATCGAAGAAAATCTCAGAAATGGAGAGATCTCCATGCTCATGGATTGGTAGGATTAATATACTAACAGTGGACATCCTTCCAAAGGCAATCTACAGATTCAATGCAGTTCCCTTCAAAATCCCAACATATTTCTCCAAAGACATGGAAAAAGCAGTTCTTAAATTCATCTGAAAAGGCAAAACAAACAAACAAACAAACAAACAAACATAATAGTGAAAACAATTCTTAACAATACTTAACAATAGAAGAATGGCTGAGAAAATCACAATCCCTGACCTCCAGCTTTACTACAGAGCAGTAGTGATAAAAACTTCATGGTACTGGTATAGAGAAAGACACAATGATTAATGGAATAGAATTGAAGACCCAGAAATAAAACCACACATTTCTAGACACTTGATCATTGTCAAAGAAGCCAAAAATATATAATGGAACAAAAGAAAGCATCTTCAATAAATGGTGCAGGTTTAACTGGCTGTCTGTATGTAGAAAAATGAAAATAGATCCATTTTGACACCTTGCACAAAGCTCAAGTCCATATGGATCAAGGACCTCAACATAAAATCAGATACACTAAATCTAATAGAAGAGAAAGTGGGAAGATCCTTGAACTCATTGGCACAGGGGAGGGGTGGATTTCCTAAACAGAACTCCAATGGCTCATGCTCTAAGATCAAGAATTGATAAATGGGACCTCATGAAACTGGGAAGCTTCTGTAAGGCAAAGGACTTAGCTAATATGACTAATTTGCAACCTACAGAATGGGAAAAAACTTCACTAACCCCACATCTGATAGAGGGCTAATATCCAAAATAACTCAAGAAGCTAACCACCTAAAAACCAAACAACCCAATCAAAAAATGGGGTATAGAACTAAACTGAGAATTTACAACAGAGGAATCTGGAATGGTGAAGAAGCACCTAAAGAAATGTTCAAAGTCCTTAGGGATCAGAGAAATGCAAATCAAAATGACCCTGAGATTCCACTTTATACCAGTCAGAATGGCTAAGATCAGAACCTCAGGTGACAACACATGTTGGAGAGGATGTGGAAAGAGGAACACTCCTCCATTGCTGGTGGGATTGCAAACTGGTATAACCACTCTGAAAATCAATCTGGAGGTTCCTCAGAAACTGGTAATAGATATATCTGAAGACCTAGCAATAACACTCTTGGGAATATACCCAAAAGATGCCCCACCATGCCACAGGGGCACATGTTCCATTATGTTCATAGAGGTCTTGTTTGTGATAGCCAGAAGCTGGAAACAATCCAGATGAACCACAAGAAAAGAATGGATACAGAAAATGTGGTTCATTTACACAATGGAATACCACTAGGCTATTAAGAATGAGGACATCCTGGGTTTTGCAGGCAAATGGATGGGACTAGAAAATATCATTCTGAGTGAGGTAATTCAGACCCCAAAAGTCATGCCTGGAGTACTCACTAATAAGTGGATATTAGCCCCCAAAATGTAGAGAATATCTAAGATACAGTTCATAGAACTCAAGAAAGTCAACAGCTGAAGGGCCCCAGTGAGGACACCTCAGTCCCACTTAGGAGAGAGAATAAAAGAATCACAAGTGGGGAGGGAGGGAGGGACCTGGGAGGGAAAGTGGGAAGAAGTAGAAAGAGGGGAACCTGATCTGCTATTGGTTGAGGGAGAATAACTGAAGCCCCGAGGGCCAGCAGAAAAAATAGAAACAGGCAAACTCAGGAGATAGGAGGTTGGGGAGACCCTCCATGATGCACCAGAGACCTGGGATGTGAAAGACTCTCAGGGCTCAAAGGGAGGGACCTTGGATGAAATGCCCTACAGTGGGGAGAAGGAACTTATAGAGCCCACCTCCAGCAGGAAGACAGGGCAACAAGTGAGGGAGAGGTTTGCTATCCCACAGTCAAAAATTTGACCCACAATTGTTCCTGTCAGGGGACAATTGCAGGGATGGAAATGGAGAGGAGTCTGAGAAAAAGAAGGCCCAGTGACTGGCCCAAAATTGAATCTAGCTCAAGGGAAGGTCGTAAGGCCTGACACTATTACTGAGGCTATGGACAGCTCACATAAAGGGACCTATCATGACTGTACTCCAGAAGATCCAACAAGAATCTGAAAGAGTCAGATGCAGATTTTGCACCCAACCAATGGACAGAAGCTGGTTGAATTAGGGAAAGGCTGAGAGAAGCTGAGGAGGAGGCGATCCTGTAGGAGGATCAAAAGTCTCAATTAACCTGGACCCCTGAGATCTCTCAAACACTGGACCACCAACAAGCAGCATACACCAGCTGAAATGAGGCCCCCAACTCATATACAGTAGAGGACTGCCAGGTCTGGTTTCAGTCAGAGAAGATGCACCTAACCCTCTAGATACTGGAGGCCCCAGGGAGTTTGGAGGTCAGGTGGGGTGGGGGTGGGGGTTGTGTGGAGTGGAGACATCCTTGTGGAGATGGGCCTTGGGGAGGAGGTATGGGATGTGGAACAATTGGAGGGGGGTGGAATAAAATCTGGAGTGTAAAAAATATAGTTGCCTCTTGTGAGGCTCTGCCAGTGCCTGACAAATACAGAGGTAGATGCTGGCAGCCAACCATTGGACTGAGCATGGTGTCCCCAGTGAAGAAAATAGAGAAAGGACTGAAGGAGATGAAGGGGTTTGGAGCCCCATAGGAGGAACAGCAATATCAACCAACCAGAATCCCCAGAGCTCCCAGAGACTAAACCACCAACCAAAGAGTACACATGGAGGGACCCATGGCTCCAGCCCATATGTAGCCTTGACCTGAGGTGGGTGGGTGTAAGGCTGGTGAAAGCCAGCCCCTAGGGCCTTTCAAAACTTGGGAGCACTATGGGGAAGGCTCAGTCAGTAAGTTTCCTAGAATTCATGTCGATTCTAGTAAAACAGAAGACATAGCTGTGTGCCCTTTTAACCGTAGAACTGGAAGGTCAGGGACAGGTGAATCACTGTTGCCAGAACTCTGCCTCAAAAAGGAGAAAAAAAAGAGTTGTTGACATCTTTCCTCTAACCTCCATGCATAGGAGAACACCTATGCACAAACAAAGGTGGGCATTCATATAGCAACACCTACAAACCAATAGAAACAGAAATACAGTCCTCCAGTGGACCTAGGAAGTTGATCTTACTAGCAAGAACAACGAGCAAGAACAAGTGCCATGAAAAAGATGCTCTAGTGTGAACTTGAAGAGAATGAGGAACATTGAAAAGTCTATGGCCAGAGAAAAGGGTACATCCTCAAAGAAAGTGCTAGGAAAATGTATTGACCTTAGGCTCTTCTGGGAGGTATAGGAGGCAATGTAGGTAGAATTAGGCTTGATGCGTTATAACTACATACATGTTTTTCCCTGAAGACTTGTTTCAAGTGGTCTGTTATTTGTCTCTGGAATGGCTAAGGAAGAAAAGTCCTTGATATAGAACAGCCACATATACGATGTGAATCAAAATATGAGCTCTACTTTATTGACTACCCCATAAAACAAAACAAAATAAAACAAAACAGAACAGAACAAAACCAAACAGACAAGCAAGAAAATGAAAACTATGAGTGGTCCAGCAGTACCACTAAGTCCGGAGGTTGAGGTATGGGGTCGCTTTAAATCAGGCTTAAATTATATAGTGAGACTGTGCCTTAAGTTAAAAAGAATTAAACAAAGATTAGATAGCTCCAGTAAAGGCAAGCCCTCAACCTTGTTCACTATTCCTTAGATGTCAAACTGGTATAAAATAGAACATTTAAAACATGATTAATAGACATGACATTTATGGAATTCAGAAATTATGTAGAAGTTTTTCTTTACTAAGAATATTTTATAATTACATGGCTTCTATAAATTAGAGATATATGCATGGTTTGGGATATATTCCAAGTCATTGGAATAATTTCCAAACATAATAATCGCTCCATAATTATCTCAAATTGTCTACTTAATTTGCAAAGTTTAATTTTCATGTCATTCCTACAACTATACAAGGACTGATACAACCCTCTAGTGGGTTATTTTATTTCCTCAAATACGTAGTTTGTTTGTGTTTTTTGACTTAAAGTAAGACAACAAATGCCGTTATGTTGGCGTGGATGTTTAATAAATGTAATTATATGGAGACCAGTTAAACTAGATGCAAAACAATCCATGAGCAAATTACAGCACTAAATGGATTTTTCCCACTATTCATTATGAATATATAATCTTTATTCTACATTTCTTTCTAGTTGATTGTCTCTCTCGAGGTCAGTGAGAAAAATTTACATAGTTGCCTTTTATGTTAGTCTCTTGAGGTAAACTCTACAAAGCTATCAGAAAATGAAAAAAATCATCTGATTAATTGTTTCTGATGTTGAACAATTAGAAGAAACCAATCATTTGCATTTTAATAGCATTGTAACCATCTGTTAAATGAATACATTAATCTTGATTAGCTTGGTTCCTGACACTTGCAGTCAGGGCTTACTCATGTGTACAGGATGCTCAGAGTTTTACAGTCATATATAGCTTCAGTTTTCACAGTAAATTGGAACTCCATTTGCTGATGGAGTAGAGAAAAGAAATAAAAGATGAATTATTATTGAAGAAAGAAAAATTACAAAAGGAATCAGATAATTTGAGTTGATAAAAGCAATGATTTCATCTGTTTTGTTACATAAAACTTAACGTAAATCATTGTGTTGCTGGCCAATGACACAATCGTGGTTGCTTTTTCAACAAAAGTAAAGTATAAATTAGATAACTGTAGCCAAAATATTGTCCTTCAAACCTGTGAGAGGAAACATAAAACCATTCAATTAATATCAAACCACTCTGCCATGTCATTAACATGAAGATTAAGAGCCCATTTTACTGTCACATCCTACAAATTTCACTCCCACCAAATGTTCCCTTTGTGACTTTATTACTTTGACAACAGTATTCATTTCACTTATAATTTTATTAATATTCCCTAGCAGTGCTACACACACATGCATTTTTGATTCTGTATTAAAAAAAAACTCTTAAGAAATAAGACTTGCTTTGTTTCTAAATAATAACACAATAGCTCAATAGATTACAAATGGACAATAAACACCTAGAACAATCTAAATCCTTAGGTGTAACTGAAAATGCTGTTTAAATTTGTACTTGTGATAATTAGCATAAGTAGACAGAAGTAACAGTTTTACAACAACAACTGAAGAAGTTTAAAGAAAAACTTGGGCATATCTTGATGGTGCATGCTTTAATCCCAGAACTTATTAGGGAGGCAGGAGATCTCTGTATATATATATAGTTGCCCTAGTCCCACATAACAGTTCTAGACTATACAGTGAGTCCTGGTCTCAAAAAAGCCAACCAAGCAAACAAAACAAGAATAAAGGAAAAAGAAACAATGACAACAACAACAAGAAAAACCTTTCTGTTTGTAGATCAGTATTAGGTTCACATGGACAATATGAACTAATGTTCAACTGTAGGGTCCGGGACAAAGTTTAAAATTTCTCATGCCATTGGCTCTAGGTTTAATGTGTGATGAGAAATATATCTATTTTTTGTTTGAACAAATTCATTATAAACAAGTTACTCATGACATACAATGTAAAAGGAAAGAGAGGTGGTTTGCCTATGCTTGGCCCAGGGAGTGGCACTATTAAGAGGTGTGGATTGACAGAGTATGTGTGACAATTTTGGAGGAAGTGTAGCCTTGTTGGAAGAAGAGTGTTACTGTGGGAACAGGCAATGAGACCCTCACCCTAACCATGTGGGAGCCAGTCTTCTCCTAACCATGTGGGAGCCAGTCTTCTCCTAGAGTCTTTCAGATGAAGGTATAGAACTCTCAACTCCTCCTATACCATGTCTGCTTGGACTCTGCCATGATCCTGCCTTGATAGTACTAGACTGACCCTCTGAACCTGTAAACCAGCTCCAGCTAAATTTAGTCCTTTGGAGAGTCGCCTTTTGTATGGTGTCTCTTCACAGAAATGGAAACCCTAACTAAGACAGAAAGTCTCTTCAAAAGTTTTAATACAGCTCTGTGGATTTTCATGTTAAAATAAAAGTAAATCACTTCAAACTTAAAATTCATATCCAGTTCATATCTCATCTAATATCATTGGGATCAGGTGGTGATCTGAGTGAAAACTTCCCCCTGTAGATTAAGGAACTTGAGTACTTTGTCCCCAGGAGATGTTTCTGTTTGGCAAGTTTATAGAGAGGAAGTGATGGGTAGGGTTGATTTTAATGCTATGCAGCTGATTTCCACCTCTAAATCGATCTAACCACTTCCTGAGTCTGGAGGGAAATGTGCTCTCTCACTGTTCTGCACAGAGTGCTTCAGTAACGCCTCTGCTACCATGATGGGAGTCAGAAGCCAAACTAAAGCTTTCCATAAGTAACTTCTGTTCATGGTTTTTATCACAGCAGCAAAAAAGAACAACAAAAAATAACTCAGAGATAGGGAAAGAAGCATTTTCTTGAATATAGTGTTGGAGAATAATATTCTGAACATGCATACAATTTTCACTGTCTGCTCTCTGAAATTCATGAGCTTCAGTTTGTATGGGTTTCGTTGCTCCTATCCCCTAATAATGTAATTAGAATTTCAGTTGCTATGGTTTATAAACTGTCAGTATTTGCACAAATTAAAACTTATTTCTGGCTCTTTAGTTTTCAAATCACTAAGTAAATAAGAGCTGTGCATCATGGCCAATCCTGTTGCTCCTTTCCCAGTCTGGAAGTCACTGGTCACTGTGCATCTGTTACAGTGTCCCTGCACGGAGAGTAGACGGTGCACTTGCTGGTGCATCCTCATCTCCCGCTGATAAGCCATGTGACATTTATGAAGTGTGAATAATTGATAGAGGCTGTTGGTCAACAAAGATGAGAATGCAGCTTTCAAAGCTAAAATGTTAGCTGGAAATGAACATAGAATGGAGATTTACAGCAGAAACAGAAACCACAGAAGTGTGGACACTGGCAAACGGGAGGGAAACAGACAGGAAAATGTAAGAAATGGCCACAGCAAGATCTGCAACAGGTCTGAGGAAGGGAAAAGATGGAGATACCTAACAGTTATTAGCCAGCTCAAAAGCTAACCCAGGCATATCTCACAAATGCTTAAGACATAGAGAATAAAATATTTGCAGTCAATCCAAAATTGGCATGTGGTCGTCT
>LR750606.1:268667-378332 GCA_902729485.2 Mus minutoides
GTGACTGCTGAGAAGAGTACCTGTGTCTGCATGCTCATTTTCCTTGTCTACATCATGTCGTATTTAATATTTCAAATGTCATTTGGATTATAGTTTTCTTCTGCTTTTGGAGGTGTATATGCTCAGCTTGTTTGTCCTTAGTTATTTATAATATTTCATTTATACTTTTATTTCATTGCTAGAAAGTTAAATGTAAAAATAAAAACAAATTGTCACATATAAACATTTATATATATAATATAAACTTGCAAAAGTACAACTATGCAATATGTTGCATGTATTTTTGTCTCTAACACATATATGTGCTGCGCGTGTATGTGTGTGTGTGTGTGTGTGTGTGTGTGTGTGTGTGTGTTACAAACAAATAGATATAGACACATGGTAGACTCACTATGAAAACCATTCTGGTCTTGATATCACTATGTAGTCCAAGATTCTCTCAAACTAGTAATTCTCCTGATCCAGCCATACCTATATGAGAATTATATACACGAATCACCAGCATGCCTATAAGAGTTTGTGGTTCTGAGTTATCTGTATTCTTTCTTGAATTTTCAAAGTATTAATTATGGATTTATGTGTGAGAGCAGATAAGGAAGGTCTGAGAAAAATCGAGAGAATAAAAAACATTATCAAAATATATTGTATAAAAATCTATTTTCTTTTTTAAATATTTATTTATTTCTTCATTTTACATCTTACTCACTGCCCCCCTCCCAGTCTCCTCTTCCCACAATCCTTCCCTCTTCCCCCCTCTTCTCCTCTGAGCATGTGGGGGCCTTCCTCACCCTGATATTTCAATTCTCTGTGAGGCTATATAGGCACTTTCTCTCCCACTAATGCCAGACAAGGCAGCCCAGCTAGAAGAACAAATCCCATGGATGGACAACAGCTTTTGGAATAGCCCCTGCTTCAGTTGTTCAGTATCCACATGAAGACCATGATGCACATCTCCTACATATGGTGATGGTTCAGTCTCTGAAAGCCCCAAGGGTCCAAGTTAGTTGATTTTGTTGGTTTTCCTGTGGAGTTCCTATTTCTATATATATATATAAAATATCCTAGTGTGTGACAGAGAGGAATACCTTTGAAATAAAGGTATTTTCTCTGTATTAAAGTGTTTTTTTAAATGAATGTTTCCTGAGTAATCAATAAAGTTATTTCATTGTAAAACTGTTTCATACCTTTGAGATGAGATGAAGGTGTTTTTATTTATTTTTTTTTGTTTTTTTTGTTTTTTTGTTTTGTTTTGTTTTGTTTTGTTTTGTTTTGTTTTTGTTTTTTCTGTGTAGCCCTGGCTGTTCTGGAAATCACTCTGTAGACCAGGCTGGTCTTGAACTCAGAAATCTGCCTGCTTCTGCCTCCCAAGTGCTGTGACTAAAGGCTTGTGCCATCATTGCCCAGTGAAATGAAGATTCTTTTTTTTTTTTTTTAATATATTTTCTTTATTTACATTTCAAATGTTATCCCCTTTCTTAGTTTCCACTCTGAAAACCCCCTATCCCCTCTTATCATGGATGCTTTAACATAAGATGTCATAACTTAGAAAATAGTAGATAAATTATATTTAATAATAGTCACTTTAGATTGATTCTTTTTTGAAAAAAAAAAAAAAAAAAAACAGTTGCATTTGAAACTAAGGAGATAGTTTACTTTCCTTTTCCTTTTCCTTTTCCTTTTTCTTTTACTTTTTATTGGATATTTTCTTTATTTACATTTTGAATGTTATCCCTTTTACCACTTTCCAGACCTGGAAAGCCCCTATCCCCTCCTGCCTCCCCCTGCTTCTTTTAGGGTGTTGCCCCACCCACCCACACCTGCCTCCCTGCCCCAGTATTCACCTACACTGGGGCATCAAGCCTTCAAAGGACCAAGGGTCTTTCCTCCCACTGATGCCTGACAAGGCCATCCTCTGTTACATGGAACTGTGGCTGGAGCTATGGGTCCCTATATGTGTACTCCTTGGTTGGTGGTTTAGTCCCTGGGAACTCTAGAGGGTCTGGTTGTTTGATACTGTTTTTCTTCCTATGAGGTTGCAAACCCCTTCAGCTCCTTCAGTCCTTTCTCTAACTCCTCCATTGGGGAGTCCGTGCTCAGTCCAATGGCTGGCTGTGAGCATCAGCCTCTATATTTGTCAGACCCTGGCAGAGCCTCTCAGGAGACAGCTATATCAGGCTCCCATCAGCATGCACTTCTTGGAGTCCCTTTACTTTTTAAAGCGCCTGCTGTCCAAGCATAGGCGCCTGTTTGGGGGTCTAACACAAAGAAGCCAGATGCAGTTGCCATAGCAAAATCAGAGGAAATATTGGTAGTCTCCTGGGCTTGTTCAACAGTTTATCCAACCCGTGAGTGATTTTGTGAGCCACCATGTGGATGCTGGGATTTGAACTTATCACCTTCGGAAGAGCAGTCGGGTGCTCTTACCCGCTGAGCCATCTCAATAACAATCTGAAAGTGGTCAGTCCTGAAGTCACACTTACATAAATACACATACTAAGTTGTCTGTATTTATACATTTATCATACAAATACATGTAATAATAATTACTATCAATTATTATTATTATTATGGAAATAAGACATCAATTGGAGAGATAGAGGTTGAAGGGCATGAGAGGGGCTGGGCATATCCATATATGTGATATAATGTGTAAAAGTTGAGGCAAATATCTTATGTCACCTGCAAGTCTTCATTTGCATGTGTACACATATGCATGTTTCTCTATGTGCACAGATGCCACACATACTTATATTCTCCTTTCTCTCCTACTCATGAATTACACCTTACATTATTGAATCAGATATAATTAAATAACTATTATCATTTATGATTAAAATTGACAGATGATAAACTATTTTTGGAAATATGTAAAGTAACATATGTCATTTATTTATACGTCTCAAGTGTTGCTGCTGTGAATCAAAGTTTGAATCGTAATAAACAGGAACATGACTGACTGAAGATTGATTCACGACAAATCCATGGATTTGCAGTATTTCATTTGGAATCTTGTAATGTTTTTCAGTTTCCTGACACTACTGAAGAGACATCACCATTAAGGGTAGCAGAGAGCAACAATTTTGTCTGTTGCATAAATTTTGAAGTGGACTCACCTGGCACTTGTACAGTATTAGCATAATGCAGAGTTAAAGTTCTGTGTGTGCTGAGATAAGATGAAAAAACACAAAGCAGGTGGCTGATTCTCTTTGGCAAATTATTCTTTGAGACTAATAATTTTTCTTTGGAGGAAAAAGAATGGATTCCGTGGAAGTTAAGTAAGTGTAGGTTAAGGTAAGACGTTGTGTGCTCATTAAGTGTAACTGTGAACCATTAAGTGAGGTCACTGTGAAGAAAAAGATTTTGATAATTGTCCAAGATATAATAGGAAGGATGAAAGGCCATTAAATTATTAATCATCATAAGAAGGGTCTGAGAAAATGGAGGAAGTTTTACTCAAACTCCCTTCTTTTCTGTATGATATCTACTGTTCACACACCATGCTAAATTTACTTAGTTTGTTAGTCTATGATATTTCAAAGGGGATTAGACAGGATTTTCAACATGAGACATTCTATCCCTTATTCTAAAACCAATGTTTTAGTGATAGAGGTACAAAACTTCTCAGGCTGGCACCGTGAGAAAATTTTGACAAATCTGCTGTCTGGGTTAAAGCCCAATGAAAGACTTTAAATAAAGACTTTTGTCTAAAAGACATCACTTTCACCTGCAATTATGATAAAATTGCTTCAGAAATATCAAGTGTCTTTTCCATTAAAATTTATATCTTTTGAACATTAAAAATAAGTTGATATTCTGGCAATAAAAGTGGTCACTGAGCCACATAAAACCAGAGACACTGAAACTTATAGAGGAGAAAGTGGGAAAAAGCCTAGAAGATATGGGCACTGGGGAAAAATTCCTGAATAGAACAGCAATGGCTTGTGCTGTAAGAGCGAGAATTGACAAATGGGACCTCATAAAGTTGCAAAGCTTCTGTAAGGCAAAAGATACTGTCAACAAGACAAAAGGGCCACCAACAGATTGGGAAAGGATCTTTACCAATCCTAAATCNTGGCCATCATTGGGAGGAGAGGCCCCTTGGTCATACAGACTCTATATGCCCCAGAACAGGGGAATGCCAGGGCCATCACGTGGGAGGGGGTGGGTAGGGGAGCAGGGCGGGGACGCGGGAGGGTAAGGGAAAATTTCTGGATAACATGTGAAATGTAAATGAAGAAAATATCTAATAAAGAGAGGAAAAAAAAAAGTGGTCACTGAGAAAGCTAGGTTCCTAGTGGTACTCACTTTAGTCAAGTTCAGAATATAAAGTTTATATGGACATTTTATAGGAAAAATAATTAAAATATAAATGAAGAACATCCTAAAAAATTCATACTATATCACTTCTTGATATCTTCTTCCCATATCTCTCCACCTTACTCACTTTTAAGCAGCCTTAAATCTACTTTGTATAGACATATTTTGCTTTCAGTTTTTAGAATTTTCTGAAACTGAAGTCATTGAGTAGATTTTTTGAGGGTCTGGCTTCTGTAACTCAACATATCTATCCTAAAATTCAATCATGAACACCATGTCAATTTCATAATTTAATTCTATTATTGGTAGATCATTTTTTATTACTGAATTTGGTAATTTTTAATGTTTAGTCATTGTAAGTAAAGCTACTATAAACAATATGGTGGTGGCTTGATTAAGAAATAAGTTCCATAGGCTCCTGTCTTGTTAGGGAGGTTTGCCCAGCCTTTAGGTTAGTGGAGCCTACCCATGGAAAGAACATTACCATGCTGGATATGAGGGATTTTCTCTTGCCTCCCTTTCTTTTCTCTTTTTCTGCTTCTTGTATTTGAATTAAATTGTCATCAACAAGTTTTCTGACATGCCTGCCATACATTTCCTGACTATTGCCATGCCTTACCCATTTCTGATAGAATCCAAACCTCTAAATCATGACTTATAATAAGTATTTTTCCTTAAATTGATTTTTTCAAAATACCTTATCACAGCAGTAGAATATTCTCTCTCCTCTCTCCTTCTGTCTTCTCTTCCTTTCTCCTCCTAGTCTTTTGAATTGCTATAGGGTACAGCCTAACTCTGAGTTCATTATTAGTTCTATAAAGTTAAAGCTTGTAATAAAATACGGCCTCAACATGCAGAGACCTAAAATTAATCATTTTCCTTTTTTTGGTGGAGGGATGTTTGAGATACTGTAATTTGTCTTTTCTTGCTTATTTTTGTTTTTGTTTTGCTTTGTTTTGTTTTTGGAGAGTACTTCTGAGGATCTTCATAATAATTGAAAGCCTAAATCAAAATGTATCTAATTTTATTAAATCTTCTAATTCCCTTAGCACTTGTATCTTATCCTGATTTATTTATCAACTGGAAAAAAAATCACAGTATAATTGAATTTGTGTATATGGTGAATTGTTGTGTTATTTTTCCTAAACTAAAAAAAAAAAAAGTCCAGAATATACAGACCTTTTATCATACAAAATATGAGAATGTCCCAATCTCTCTCTATTACATTGGTAGAAATACAGACTATGTTTTGACATGAAGTTGAGCTGTTCTTGCTTCTTCTCTCTCACACTGAAGAGAAGATAGAGGAATACAGTGCATGCTACATGACATGTTAACAGTAGAACAGAATCCATTTGCCTTTCAACTTTCTTATTCTTGCAGTCTTCTGAGTTCGTTGTCTAAATTATAGATATAAAAAGTATTAGTTCAGTGAAGATATAATGAGACCAATACTAAAGGACATATATTTTCATTAAGTTAAAGATAAGAGCCACTTTTGGATATGGTATTTTTCTTGATAACCTCTTGGAAAGAGGTCTGTTTTCGGGATTTAAACTGAAGGCCAAGAGTTAGAGCTCTTTTTCATAAGGCAACAAACAAATAAATAAGCAAACCATAATAAATGCTTACTCCTGATACGTTTTGGGAATACTAGGGATATGTTAATTAGTAGTACCAAAGACCTACTAGGCTCATAATCACCCCTATTATGGCTAGTGCCATTCTTGAGCAACTGTTCCTTGGGTATATAAGAACACAGGTTGAATGAATCCTAGAAGGCAAGCCAGTAAACAATGTATCTCTTTGGCTTCTGCATCAGTTTTGGCCTTTAGGTTCCCACCTTGAGTTTTGCCCTGATTTCCCTGGATGATGGACTACAAGATGTAATGTAAAATAATTCCTTTCCTCCCCACATTGTTTTTTGCCCGTGGAATTTTACAGGAATGGAAGCCACAAGTAGCACAGAAATTATGCAGCATTCCAATTTTGCAAATGCTTTGGTAGCTTTCTCTGTTCTCTCTATGGTGGTTCTGACATGTTTCCACCACAGTGTGGGTCATTTTTTAATTAAGTTTCCAAATGCTATGTATCAGCATATTCACTCTGACTTCTGAAGTTTTATGATCATGGTGATTTCTGTCTCATACAAGAGCTCTTTCGTGATGTTAAATTTTCTGTATTAACTTCATTAATTAATCAAGATTGACTCAGAGACTGATACATTATATAATTTGATTCTTTAAGATCTTATAGGCTGGGCTTTTGAAGCCAGAACCTAGTGATAGTCCTCTAGAAGTTTGTTTTTGTTTTTGTTGTTGTTTTCATTAATTAGTTTTTGCATTCATTTTACATCAGGATCACAACTTCTCCTCTCATCCAGGTCTCTCCCTCACACAGTCCTTTCCCCTATTCCTCCTTCCCTTCTTCCTTTGAGAAAGGGAGACTCCCCCATGGGGTATTAACCCATACTGAAACATCAAGTCACTGCAGTCTGAGGAGCATCTTCCCCCACTGAGGCCACACAGGTTGGTCCACTAAAGGGAACAGAATCCAACTCTTTAAACTGCCTGTACCTCTTTGCATTTTTAAATAGAAGAAACATAGCCCACTGGTTTGGTGGAGTATTTTGGGGGTCACCGATATTTTTACGAATGGACCAGTCATAACTTACTACTTCTAAAAAGCCTCAGCTCCAAGTAAAATTACAATGAAACCATGTTTTCAACCATTGGATTTGAGAAGTCCAAATACCAGTCAGTGAAATTTCCCTTCATTTACTGTCTTATTTTACACTTTTTTAAAATTTTTACTGGCCATGTGAAATTCAGCTCACCTTCTTATCCTGTTAGTCTTAACAAAGTCTGGAAATGAATATGTTGCAGGGTGCATTTACCCCACAGACACAGTATTTTAATATTAGTAGTATGGAGTTAGTTCTCTGCCAGCAAGGAGCTAGTTAAAGACTGGCAGGAGAGGTGAGAGAGAGTGGACACATGTGGAGTCTTCAATGGAGTAACTTCTTTTTTTTTTTTTTTTTTACTACTTTTATTAGATATTTTCTTCATTTACATTTCAAGTGTTATCCAGCTAGTTCCCTATATCCTCCCCCCTCCCGGCCCTGCTCCCCTACCCACCCACTCCCACCACTTGGCCCCTGCGTTCCCCTGTATTGGGGCATATAAAGTATGCATAACCAAGGGGCGTCTCTTCCCACTGATGGCCAACTAGGCCATCATGGAGTAACTTCTTATGTTTCCTAGTAGCAAGCAATTGGTCTTGTACTTGTATATAAGTAAGTGTCCACATTTGTAAACACACTCAATATTTGAAACCTGAAAGTTCCCTAATTTCAAACATGTTAACTTGTCACCACCTCAAGTCTCTTAATTATACTTGGCATTATGAACTTAACAAGGTCTCACTTGACCTTACCCTGATGAATTACCCATCGTCTCAACTCCGTTAGATCTATCTTGAGGGTGTTACTTACTTTTTTGGCTCCGCATTAACACAACATGAGAGACCCTTTATAATGTGCCACGGAACCCCTTGGGCTTTCACACTTGGCTTTTAAAGCTTGATTAATATCAAGAGTTTCACAGTGTCCTTAAATGCATTCACAGCTCCAGGCAGTGGCATTTGAATCTTGAGTCTCTATAATTAGAATTTTCCTCTGAATCCTTAATCTACAAACTGTCCCATTCATCAGGCACTTTTCCCAGTTTTCTTCATGTTCTTAGTATCAGAAAAGTTTGAATAGTTGCCCTAAAACATTAGTTCTAGGATTCTACCATTTAGGATGCTGGAGATCAACTACTTTGTTTCCATGTGCATTATTTGACCTAATGTCTGTAATATCTCTATAGTTCAATATCTTTACTTATCATTTATAGAAGCTAACTCTAAGGTAAGGAGTAACATCAGTTGCAGTTATTTCAATGTTTCTGTAACAATCCCTACAGAAAAGAGCAGTATCAAAACACAAGAGGAGAGAGGGAGGGAGAGGGAGAGGGAGAGGGAGAGGGAGAGGGAGAGGGACAGAGAGCTTAGCTCAATGATTTCCCAGATACATATGAAAATGAAGGAATATGGATAATCCCTTGTATCCCCAACTCAGTAGTTTTGTTTGTGCTACCATGGAGGAGGTTCTGTATATGAAGAGGGAGATGAAAAAGTTCCATTGGTGAGATCTATGGCTTCTGGGGCCAACAGTTTTAATACATGGTCTATAATTGTTTCCATTTGAAACTAGACAATGAATGGCTATGTTGTGGTTATAACATAATGTCTATTATATAACACACACATACAAACTTCATTTCTAATTTTTATTACATTAAATTATTTCTGTGAGCCACACTTATTTTAACAATTAATAAATTCTAGTCTGCTAAATAAATTGAAAGAATTTGAACCTATCCTTAAAATTCCTTTAGAGTTATGCCAATTTTATAGTCATTTTATAAATGTGTAGCAGGTGTGTGTCTATGTATTCAAAAGCATAGGTGGACATGTGTGTGTATGTATGCAAGTATGCAAATATGTCTCTGTGTGTGTTTTTGACAGAGGAGAGTCTCTGGTGTCATTCCAAAGATGTTATCTGCTGATGTGCCAATGTCCAAATCTCTAGCTATGATATTATATGCATGCAGTATCATGTAGGCAATTGTGCATTCAGCATCAGTAGGTTGTTGTGCTTCAAGCATTTTTAGATGAAGCTGTCTCCATAGTCTTCAACTTCATATATTTATTTTTTTTACTTTATTTTAAGTGTATAAATTGCTTGTCTGCCTATATATCTAGGCTCTACCTGCTTGCCTTTTGTTAACTAAAGTTACATTTTTTGAGCCATTTGAGGGTACCAAAAATCAAACCCAGGTACACTGGAAGAGTAGCCAGTTCCCTAAACCACCTATTCATCTCTCCAATTCCCTTTTTCGTATTTTTAACCCTATCATTCAGTTTCATTTTATCATTAAGTACTGTGCTCTTGACCACATCTAATTTTTTCATGTTTGTGCCAATGTTATATTTCCATTTAGTTTCCTCTTGATCAGGATGTATTCATGTAACAATTCAGGGACTTTTCATGCCATGTTTAGACAGTATGGTGAACACCTGGTGAACATTAAAGTAACCTGGAAATCAAAACTACAGGGCCAGAAATGCAGTTCCTTTGGTACAGTCCTTGACTAACATGTACGAAGCCAAGGGCTTGATTCTCAGGACAACACACTAATTTTGCAAGGTGGTGCATGACTCTGTAGGGATATTTGGGAAATGAATGCAGAGAGATTGGAAATTCAAGGTCATTCTAGGAAACACACAAAGTTCAATGTGTTATATGGCATAAAAACGAATAGTAAGATCAGATTAATACTCCATCTCTAGGACAACAGGGGAGATTTTGGTCTTAAGTCAACCTGAAGAGCTATTTTCCATGGTATGCGGATTAAGGCTTTTTAGGCGAAACTAGTAAGCATTTGATTTTTCAGTGCAAAAGGTTTGTTATTCAGAGTGCTATTATGTAGAACTCTTGTTGACAGTTAAGAGTATTATCAATTATTATTACATTAATAAATGAAAGTTATATATAAATACCACATTTAGTGTAATGTATATGGTACATGGTCAAACAATTCTCTGAGGTCTTTGCAAATATAGTCTATAACTTTTATCTCATCAGAATATCTATCTAGGAAGAAGCGCTTCCTTCCATGGACAATATTCTCAATTAAACATATGTTGAGTAAAAAAAATGCCAACATATTTTTAAGTCACATGCATATTTTTGAATGCAGTGAATCTTTAGAACTGCAACGTCTGTAACATTCTATTAATGAAAAGTTCTAAACTGCATTCAGTAATCCAATACATTTCATGCAAGGTAGTACATGCCTGTAGAAGTTATGATGTAAAACAAATATGGAAAAAAAAAAAAACGTTTCAAGTTAACACTTGTTATGTAACAAAACCTTTCCTGGGAATATAATACATACATGTTTGTATATCCCAAACAGGAAACACATGACAGACAAAAGTACAGATATTCCCAATGTCTAACTTCTTGAACCAATGAGTTTTTGGGGGTTACTTGCAGAAATATAGGTGTCTTAGTCAGGGTTTCTATTCCTGCACAAACATCATGACCAAGAAGCAAGTTAGGGAGAAAAGGGTTTATTCGGCTTACACTTCCACATTACTGTTCATCACCAAGGAAGTCAAGACTGGAACTCAAGCAGGTCAGAAAGCAGGAGCTGATGCAGAGGCCATGGAGGGATGTTCTTTACTGGTTTTCTTCCCCTGGCTTGCTCAGCCTGCTCTCTTATAGAACCCAAGACTACCAGCCCAGAGATGGTACCACCCACAAGGGGCCCTCCCCCTTGATCACTAATTGAAATAATGCCCCACAGCTAGATCTCAGGGAGGCAATTCCCCAACTGAAGCTCCTTTCTTTGTGATAACTCCAGCTGTGTCAAGTTGACACTCAAAACTAGCCAGTACAATAGGTTAATGACTACTTCCAGGAACAGAAGTGACTCAGACAGCTGTATCACCATTGCCCAACAGAGCATAGGTGACAGCTTGCAAAATTTGGAAAGCTGGAACAGATTGCACAGCCTGCAGGCAGCTGACCTGGCCAGAAGGTGTGAGTTCTCAGTAACTTAGTTGGTTTACACATCTTCCAAACAACTAGTCCGGCTTCCTCCAGCAGGCTACTCTGTTACATAACAACCATGAATACAAACAACTCTTTCCCTCCAGAGATTCCCAACACTTTTGAATTAAAACCCATGAGGCTAGTGTCTCAAGAAATTACCACAGGTTTGGAAGGCAAAGCATTTGAACACTTCTACTTAGGTATTAGGCAGTGGTTCTCAACCGTCCTAATGTTACAGACCTTTGATACAGTTGTGGTAACTCTTAACCAGAAAACCATTTCTTTGCTACTTTATAACTGTAATTTTGCTACAGCTTTAATGTGTAATGTAAATGTCTGACATGCAGGGTATCTGACAGGAGACACATGTGAACAGATCGTTTGTCCTCAAAGAGGTCATGGCCTATAGGTTGAGAACCAGTGAATTGAAGACATACTGGTTTCCTAAATGTAAAATTGTGATTTTTCCTGAAAATAGACAAGGCTCCAGAATAATTGTATCATATTAAAATCTTTGAAAAGTTATTAATAATTTTTAATTAAATCATTTTATCTGTTTACACTCCAAAGTTTGCCCCCTTCCCAGTCCCACTTCTCCAAATTCTTCACCCATCTCCCCCTCCCCTTTGCTTCTGAGGGTGCTCTCTATACACACCCACCCACACCCACCTCACCTCTACCAGCATTCCCCTTCCCTGGGGCATCAAGTTTCTACAAGATCAGGCACACCTTCTCCCACTGAGTCAAGACAAGGCAGTCCTCTGCTACATATGTGTTGGAGGCCACAGACCAGCCCATTTATGCTCTTTGGTTGGTGACTTAGTCTCTGGAAGCTCTGAGACGTCCACGTTAGTTGATATTATTGTTCTTTCTATTGGGTTGATATCCTCTTAAGCTCCTTCAATCATTCCCCTAACTCTTTCTCAGAGATCCCTGATCTCAGACCAATAGTTTATTAATAGTTTTAAGTAAATTCTGTTTCTATTCTAATTTACACAGTGATATTTTGTATTCAACAATCAGGATAGCTGACATGACTTATGCCATTCTCTGTGTCAGATACTCACAGGTTGGTCCTCGGTGCTAAGAATTCTTACATTTTATTGATTAATGCCATGACACTTATACCAATTATCCCTACTTCAGTTTCTTACTACCAATAGCACTAAAATATAATGGTTTTCTTGATCTCTCTGTTCCTCAGTATATCATCTGTCTTTCTGTATTTCTCTTTCTCTGAAGGAAAATGATAAATAAAAAATACACATTTGTATAAATAGAATAAGTAAACAATAAAATAAAGCATGGTAATATAGACAAATATTACATAACTTAGAAAAAAGGATGACTTTTAACTAGAAACATTCATTTTTAAAAATAAAGTTAATATCTATGTCCATATTGGGTATACACTTTATATTAACAGGAAATACAGAAATATAAATTATGAACTTTTTCATCATAGGACTTTATTCATGCCACCTTTTTGAAATTCTATTAAGAAATTATTGTTAATTCTATTTGAAAATGTGAAATTTCAGCTACATTAATAGAGAATGCAATGACTGTAAGACCCGTGTTTAGGCTAGTTTGAGGATGTCTTATCAAGTTAAGAGAACATTTTGAAACTTCAAATTTTATTTAGTGTTCATATTAATTTAGTAAGACAATCCTGTAAGTGCACAAAAATTTTCTAAACAGTACAGCCATTGAGTTAGTTCTAATAGTCTAATGATGAATGTTTAAACAGGCATAACCTGAAATAGAACATAGAGATACATAAAGAAAGAAACACAGCACCATAAATTTAGCAGAAAGATGTCAAAGAAAAAGAAAAAGCCTACTCCCACAGCCTCACGTTCACTGCTAACAGTGTCCCAGTGTGAAGAAATGTCATATTCCCTAAACTCTGAATACAAGATCTCCATATCAACTATGCAGTTATATGTGCCATGTTCAGCCATCCTTGTTTATCCATCCTTGAAGTGACGAGAATATCAGAACACAAAGATGTGGCAGGGCATGTCATGCGTATAGATGCACACACACTCAATAGTGCACATAAATATCAAAGGATGATAGGGTGCATCAGGAGCTAGTTGATCTTCATGAAGTCTTGGGCAAATCAGAGAAACTGAATTGATTTATATATCTGGGAGACAAAAAGGAGATGCCAAGAGATTTTCAAGTTATCCCATAGGGACAGAACCATGACACAGATAATTGCTTACAAAGTTATGGCTATTTAAAATACACTAGCAACTGAACATAAACCTTAATAAACACTTTGAGCCAATAAGTCCTTTGCATTCATTGTGGAGAACAAAAATACAGAGATGAAGGAAAGGGTCTACAGATTTGTCATTAAATGAAAGTAGTTATCAAGTTCAATACACAAAGAAACAAAAAATAACAATATGTCATGGAAGCCTTTTTGTCACACAGATATCTTGTATAATTAATAAATAACGATGTTTAATACTGTGATAAAGTTATAGGAGTAAATGAACGTCAGGGTTAATGCATAAATTCCCGACCTAGACTATCAAATCTATGTGATGCATATGACAATCCAAGAAGAGTTAAACATTGAGAAATCAAGTGTAAAGGATAAGAGTTCAGAGACACATTTAATACAGTCCCACTGAGTCACAGAGTTCTACAGTGATACTTTATTAAACTCCAAGATTCATCAAAACTTTCTCTGATTAATGAAAACTCCACCCAAACAAGCCATATATTCTAGTCAAATATGGTATCCCAGCACTCTGGGAGACTGAAATAAGATTGTTAACACATGTTTCAACCAACCCTGGGCTACATAGTAAGTTTAAATTAAGCTTGGGTATCCTCTGGAGACGTTATCTCTTACCACACCATTGCAAAATAAATTCATAAAGTTATAATAATGTTGGGATATTGAATGTAAAAAGTAAAAGATACACATCATACTAGAGAACTCTTCTGGGTTAAGTATTAATCACTCCATTGAAAGAGCCCATAGAGTTCCAGATGGCTTGTTAAGGAAGGACACAACCAGTTGAATCGTGTTTTAGCCATACAGTGCCAAGGACAAAGGGTGAATGTTATGAGCTTCGAGGCAGAAAACTAAAAGTACCATGTGCGTTACAGATATTGAAGATCCAAGTCTCACCCTGCTGGATCGATCTAACAGGTTAGTGGCCAGAAACTATTTTAAATAACAGCCTTTTCACTCTGCTGAAATCAGGAACCTGACCAAAATAACAGTACTTATTGTTTGGGTCAGGGACAATATGACAGGAACTAGAAAAGGAATCAACCCCAATTTCTCACTTTGTGCTATTAGTACAAAGGCCAGCAGTGGACTGACAGCCAGCCTTGAGTTGGCCTGCTTTTTTACTGAGTAATAGCTAATGTGATAGAACATTATTTTTTAAAACTTTTTTTGTGAACTAATCTTTATACATGAGAACAATAAACAATTGAGACAAATAACTAAGATATATGTCTAATTTAAATGTAGTAACAAAAATAGCATTTATCCATGTGGACTGTACAAGGTAAGCTATGTCTTGATATGTTTGGTGGTGAGCAAAATCTATCTGACCTCATGAACTATCCTATATAAAGGGAGATGCCTTAGTAAGTGGTCATACCAAATATATTCTAAGGAAAATGAGTGAGAGCTTAGAAAGCATGTGTATTTTTATACCCTCCCCATATAAACGTGCAGAGGATGCTTCACCAGTGTGGGGCATTTTCTGGCAAATCATAAGCATGGAGAAGAGGTAGAATATTTTTAAGTTATTGTACATTTTCCATAAAATGGGCTTCAAATACATTTTTCTCTAACACACTTAAATGTTTGACTTCATAATTTTTGAATGCATGAATAATTTTATGTCAATAACTTTGCTTTTAAAACATTTAATTATGAGGGTGGGCAGTGGTGGCACATGCCTTTAATCCCAGCACTTGGGAGTCAGAGGCAGGGGGATATCTGAGTTTGAGGCCAGCTTGGTCTACTGAGTGAGTTCTAGGACAGCCAGGGCTACACAGAGAAACCATGTCTCAAAAACTAAAACAAAAACAAAATTAATTATGAATACTTGATTATGAATATTTGTTTTTGTAATTTCTTAGGGGAGTTAATAAAAGAAAAATAAGCAGCATAAGTTGGCATCATGTTAGAGTAAAAGAATGGAGAAGTATATCCCAAACAAATGGAAACAAGAAGTCAGTACTGTTACTCATGAGTCTATGCCAGTGCCTGGCAAATACAGAAGTGGATGCTCACAGGTATCTATAGGATGGAACACAGGGCCCCCAATGGAGAAGCTAGAGAAAGTACCCCAGGAGCTGAAGGGGTCTACAACCCTATAAGAGGAACAACAATATGAACTAACCAGACCCCCCAGAGCTCATCTATCTAGCTGCATAGGTACTAGAAGATGGCCTAGTCAGCCATCATCGGGAACAGAGACCCCTTGGTATTGCAAACTTTATATGCCCCAATACAGGGGAAGGCCAGGGCCAAGAAGTGGGAGTGGGTGGGTAGGGGAGCAGGGCCAGGGGAGGGTATAGGAAACTTTCAGGATAGCATTTGAAATGTAAATTAAGAAAATATCTAATAAAATAAAATAAAAGAATAAAATAGACTTCATCTCAATTATTCACAAGAGATAGAGGAGGACACTATCTATTCATCAAAAGAAATGAATCCATCAAGATAATATAATTATAAACATTTATGAATTAAATATAATGACACTCAATTTCATAAAGGAAACACTGCAACAACTTAAATCACATAATGACCTTAACACAGTGATAGTGAACTTCTTAAATGCCATGCTCTTAGCAATCACCAGATTATCTGGACAAAATATAAACAAATATATTCTTTAAAATAACTTAAAGACACACCTGAAAGCTCTAGACACATCAAAAAATTCAAAGAGTAGACACTAAGAAATAAGTAAAAAATAACCTAAAGTTTAATATTTATGGTACATTAATCAAAGCTCATGCATATTCCATGCTGGAAATAACTTTTTATCACTGTTATGGCTTTGCATAGAGATCCATGTAGAACACTTTTTTCTTCTGGTTCTCAAGGTGTTTTCCATTCAGTAAGTGTCTGTCATTACCTGGGTATATTATTGGAAATTTCTAAAACACTCCATATAATTATATTTGTAGAATTATATGATCAGCCTTTCTTGAGGCTGCTGACAAGTGATTCCTACCTGCAGCATTTGATTTGACTATTTCCAAGCCTTTTTATTTTACTTTATGTTTTTTTGAAAATTTAGAGCAGAATTTATACCAATAATTGAAAATCATGGCAAAAGAGTTGGGCAGTCTAAGAATGGCATGGCCAACATGAGTGACCTATACACTCAACATGCTAGATTGTCTCATGGACAGACTTCTCTGTGTACCTTTCTTTTAGAGGATGTAAATTTTCTTCCAGAGACATTGACGTGTAGATGCATATCGAGACCTTGACAGTTGATATTTTTAAGACTGCAAACCAAACACCACCACTACCACCACCACCACCACCACCACCACCACCACCACCACCACCACCACCACCACCACCACCACCACCACCACCACCACCACCACCACCAGCAGAAAAAACAACACATGAAGCTACCATACAACATGTAAAAGTATATAAAACTAAGTGCACTCACTGTAAGTGACCACAGGTAGGTCAGTCTTCATTTAATTGTTGCTCAAATTAATGTAAATTAATAAAGATTTTTCACAGATGTGCTTTGAAATAGAACAATTGGTGAGTGTGTGTGTGTGTGTGTGTGTGTGTGTGTGTGTGTGTGTGTGTAGGGATAGAGGGAAGGAATACAGAGAGAGAGATGACTAATACAGAAGGGCAATTGAGGGGTTGTGGAAACCTAGTGCAGCCAAAACTCTCTGGAATCTATGAGGTCAACCTAGTGAGGACTTCTTATAAAGGATATATGGAGCCTCAACCATTCATGTTCTCGAAGCAGTCAAGGCTTCAGTGGTGGAATTGAGACAACAATCTACGCACGAAAGCTTCGCCCTATAATCTGTCTTAACTGCAAGATGTGCTGGGATAACCGTGCTACATGACTTGTTCAAGTAGTTTACTAATGATTGTTCAACTTTGAGACCAGTGATGTGAGAGCAGCAAGTACTGCCTGGATAACCAGGAACCGGGGTTGGAATAGCCCAGAGAACTAGGGTAGAACAAAACACAATCACACAAAACAAAACAAAGGGAAGCAAGGAAGTGGTACCTAATAATGTTCTGCTATAGTTATAGACTGGTAGCTCTCATCAGAGCGGCTTCCTCCAGGGATTGTTGAGAATGGATACAGAGAACCACAGCCAAATACTAGGCAGGGAGAGAACAAGAAATTTCAGCATCAAGGTCTGCCACTGGGTCCCTTGCCTAAGATTCTTTTTTTTTTTTTTTAAATTAGATATTTTCTTCATTTACATTTCAAATGCTATCTTGAAAGTTCCCTATACCCTCCCCCCTTCCAGTCCTGCTTCTCAACCCACCCACTCCTGCTTCCTGGCCCTGGCATTCCCCTGTATTGAGGCGTATAATCTTCACAAGACCAAGGGCCTCTCCTCCCAATGATGGCCGACTAGACCATCTTCTGATACATATGCAGCTAGAGACATAAGCTCTGGGGGTACTGGTTAGTTCATATTGTTGTTCCTCCTATTTTCCTAGGATTCTTGGAAAACCCAAGGAAGAAGAGAAGTAGTTGTGGGGGCCAGAGGAGTCAGGATACCAGGAGAACATGGCCCACAGAATCAACTAAAAGGGACCATGGGGAACTCATAGACACTGAAGTGGCAATTGCAGAGCCTGCATGAGTATGAGCTAGGTCCCCTGTATATATGTTATTGTTGGCTTGATTTTTTCAGGGGACTCCTAACAGTACAGGTGTGGGTGTTTTTGACTCGTTTAGAACCCCCTTTCTCCTACTGGTTTGCTCATCCAGTCTTAGTGTGAGGGCTTGTGTCTGGTCTTACTGTATCTTGTGCTATGTTTGGTTGATGTCCCTGGGAAGACAGCTATTTTCAGGGCCTGGATAGAGGAATTAATCTAGGATAGAGGAGAGGGAGGTCTGGGAGGAATGGAGGGAAGGGAAGCCATGGTCTGGATGTATAATGAAAGAAGAATAAATAAACATAATGAAAACAATTATTTTTAAAACTCTAGTGAGTATACTTTATGTGCCAAATACCTGAGACACTCGTGTGAGAAGTATAGATGTCTTTCCTCATATAGCTCACAATTGGACATGAGGAATAATATAAACCAGTGCAAAACACACTCTATTACATATTTGTCTGTTTGAGTGAGGTTTGATGTGAATACTTGGAGAAAGGTCAGAGCTACTGTGGGTGGACTCCTTTGTGAGAAGAAGAGCTACACTCTGCTAGAAGTTTTAACACATTTTATTTTATGTCTATATATAACAGGATCTTGACTTTTAAGTAAGCATATTGAGAATCACAGCTATGAGTTCTAAATAACTAGCAGGGTTTATTTAAAGGGTAGATTCTATATATAAATTAATGTGGGTCAAATGAAAAAAAGATAACTTTTTTCAGATTTTTTCTAATAATTGTAAAAGATTTAATATCTATCAAAGGCATGGAACAAAGAAATTGAGCATTTCTTGAATAATGTACCCTTCCCATTCCATTCAGGAAACTTTTTTCAGATGATTCCATAGCATTTGGTAAAATTTAATACTTTAAAAGATGTATTTACAACATAGCCTACCATGCAACTAAGCTCACATTTTTACTAGAGCCCCTTTTCTTGAATTCTATCTGAAAATTTGGATGTGGTTGCTATATTTTTATAGCAGAATAGTATTGGCAGAAGTGCTAATTGGTGTAATCTGTATCAAGCATGAGTATATCCTATGATTGTCCCTGTAGCCACATGCTACAGACATCATTCAATGTGTGATGATTCCATTTACTTCCTTTTAAAGACTTATTCTTATTTTCTGTATATCGGTTTAGTGTCATATCTGCCTGGTGCCCAGAGAAGCAAGAGGAGGGTTTGGGATCCACTGGAACTAGGATTACAAAGGATCATAAACTTCCATGTGGGTTTTGGAACTCAACCCCTGACTTCTATAAGAGAAGCAAGTCTTCTTAGCCACTCAGACATCTCCTATCACAAAAAGGGATTTACCTAAGAGTCACAGTGATGAAGGTTAGGTGGTCGTTGTTTCTTTTCAGAAACAGATGTGAAATAAAGAAACTTCTTTTTTGGGGGGAGGGGGGTTCTTTTTTTTTTTCGAGACAGGGTTTCTCTGTGTAGCCCCGGCTGTCCTGGAACTCACCTTGTAGACCAGGCTGGCCTCAAACTCAGAAATCCACCTGCCTCTATCTCCCGAGTGCTGGAATTAAAGGCATGCCACCACCACGCCCAGCATAATGAAACTTCTTAGTGCAGTAAACTAAAGCCAGACTATGAAAAGTTTCAAAATTGATTCATAAAGAAAATTGAAAGGGCAGAAAGAAATTTAACCTTTTTCTGTAGTAAAGCATATGGAATCCACTGTATATGAGTTCTTCAGATAATTACAAATACTCAAGAAAGAATTCATGCCAGCACTTTTTTTTCCATTAGTATTTCAAACTGAATTCAGCTAAGCTTCATAGCTGATGAAATGGTAATAGTGTGTGCTTTTGAATCTTCTCGTCATTTTTAGCATTGTTAGGCATAGTTTCCATCTCATGGAGCAGACCTGAAATGCAATATACAGCAACTGCTTCCTCCTATAATATTTGTGCCAGTATTGAATAGTTCATCTGTTGTATGTTGTGAGACTTTTAGTTGGATGATATTAGAAATTGCTTTTCTTCTCCAGCACTGTGAACCTTATTTCTAGAGGTGAAGCTCCCAATGGACACCAGCTTGATTTCTCCAGGTTTGATAATATAAGTACTTCATTCATCAGTAAGGTCTCAACACAAGTTTATGGAGAGTATCAAATAGCCCTGTCAGTAGCTTGTAATATTTGCCGATGGACTTTTCCATAAAATTTAAGGAAATATACGTCATTCCTGGTACTGGGGATTTCACATAGTGAGATATGATGTTGACTTGAGACAGCATCTCCTACTGACATGATGACTCCATTTATAACATTTATATCTAGGTATGTAATTTAGGAAATTATTTATAACATGTCTCTTTAGTAGCCTTTTCACAAAGCCTTTGGTGTTTGACGTATCTTTTCATATTCCTTCCTTCATGATCAGATTTTAGTTGAGCTCTGATATCTTACTTAAGTTCAAAGATAATAGAAAGATTGTGTTCAACCCTACTAGAAGAAAAGATATTAAACAACCCAAAGTCTATATGCAAAGTAGTTACAAATTAATACAAAGAAATCTAGAAATTCCAACACAATTTTGAAAAACATTAATCTAGTCAGTGCATCTTTAATCAGTAAATGCATAGTGACACTCAAATAAAATGAATTCCCTACATTATAATATATGCTATAGAAGTAAGGTGAAGCAGAATATTTTTTATACAGATATCTGATGGAAGGTTACTACTCAGTTTTTAAAATATAAATTATAATAAGTTAAAGTATACTATTTCAACCATCAACTAAAATTTATTTAAAAAAAAAATCTCTTGATTGAAAACACGTTTTGAAACAAAAGGTAAAGGAATAACTTTATATTACCAGAAACAAATTTGACTATATAACAAAGATATAAGTTTCTTTCTGATGGAGTCAAAATAATTAAGTCCAGAACATTGTATCATAGATTCTACATCAGCAATGATTATTGACTAATCTCTATCCAGAATATTATGACTTTATATTCTGTAAACTGAAACAGGTCTATTAGGTTGCCCGTGCCTGATTTTATTTTACAAGGTTATGAAAAGCCTATGGATAGCTTATAATCTAAGATGATCCAGTTTAAATATATAGGAAGCAATGAAAGTTCAGACTTTTGCACAGTAAGTTCAGTTTGTAATTTCCGCTCAATTTATGTATGGAAGTTAAAATTGGAATTTATATACTTTCAAATTTGAATGATCTCATTTATGTAGGCTGAAGCTGTCATTAGTCACTTTCCAGCTTCTAGAACACCAATTATACAAGCTATCATTGAAAAGGTATTTTATGATATGTGTAGTTTGAAGAAAGCATTTTTTGTATGCAAATACACATAAACATATTTAGAGACTATGTTCTTTATGATGTTGTATTAATTATATTTATATAGCTATGATATAACACCATGACCAAGGAAATTTTGAACTTATTGTTCCCAATAGGTAAGAGTCCATTGTGGCCAGAAAAGCATGCCAGCAATTGGAAGACATGGTAGCAGGAGCAGGAACCTAAGAGATCTAAGCCACAATCACAAAGCAGGGAGGGTAAAATGAAAGTGCCTTTAATCCCAGCACTTGGGAGGCAGAGGCAAGTGGATTTCTGAGTTCAAGGCCAGCCTGGTCTACAAAGTGAGTTCCAGGACAGCCAGGGCTATACAGAGAAACCCTGTCTCGAAAAAAAAAAAACCAAAACCAAAACCAAAAGAAAGAAAGAAAGAAAGAAAGAAAGAAAGAAAGAAAGAAAGAAGGATAAAGCTATATAAACTCAAAGCTTGCTCTAAGGCTGCACGATTGAACCTTCTGAAAACAGTACATCAACTGATTCAAATACCCAAGGCAATGGTGACTATTTTTTTATTCAAAGCACCTCAGCCATTAATATGCATGAATTTTGTGCACGTGCTCTTAATTTTTTATGTCTTTCTAATTACTGAGTAGAACTGAAGAATAAACTCTTCTAAGTTAAAAAGACATCCTTCTTTGGTCATTAAAAAAAAAAAAAACATGTAATTTTTGTCCAGAATGTTTAAAAGATTCTTTTTTTTCCACTTACGACAAGATTTATGTCTCTAGGATTTGATTAACAAACACCCTCAATCAAATGCATTGAAGAGAGGGAGCCAAAGATGAAGCTGAAAGTGATTCACTCCAGTTGACAGACTAAAGCCAGATGTCAAATGCATAATGAAATTGTGGTTGTCCAGATGAGAACAGTACCCACAGACACATATGTTTGAATGTTTGGTCGCTAATTGATGGAACTTTTTGGGAATTACCTGTTGGAAGAAATGTGTGCCTGGGGTTATGCTTTGGGATTTAAAAATTCTATGCTGTTCCTTGTTAGAGTCTCTCTCTCTCTCTCTCTCTCTCTCTCTCTCTCTCTCTCTCTCTCTCTCTCTCTCTCTCTCTCTCCTGGCTCATACTTGTGATCCAGATGTAAGCTTTGAGCTTTTGTTCCAGGGTTATGGGTTACTTGTTGCTGTAATTCTTCCTGCCACGATTAGTAAAGCGACTTAGAGAGTGAACTTTGTAAGTTTTTGAAATACTTAAATACAGAAAGAAATGTCTAATGTACATGAGTCTACCTCTAGTGAAGGACCAATATAGTGTTATACCATTGGGCATAGAAAAAGAATACCTTGTGCTATTCCAGAGATATAAGTGAGATGAATGTAATCAAAGTTAACAGCATGTGTATATGAAAATGTCACCATGAAACTCATTATTCTACAAAATTGCTTTATACTAATACAACTGTAAATATATATAAAATGTCTCACATAAAGAAAGATTACTAATGACAGTAATTGATAAATCTATACCTACAGTTACAATGAATTATGCATTGACATATATCAAAGATTAAATCTTCTCTGTATTTATATGCTAAGACTGTTCTAGTATGGTAAAAACATTTCATGATCTTCATCTTTCAGTTTGGCAACTCGACTTATATTCATTTCTAAAAATGGAAACAGTTCATTTCTGATGGAACGTCTCAAACACTCTTTCAGTTAGCCACACAAGCTTCTAATCTCCAGTATTCTTTTCTATGTATTTTCATTTTTGTGCAGAAAAAATTTTTCTCCATATGTTATATTTTAGACCAATTCATTATTTCTTGACAGTGGGAACTATCTACCACAAAATGGAATCATTTATTTTACCCGTACCAGCATTTTATTAGCCTAAAGTATTTAATGATAAAATCAGACACTCTGAGTGTTCCATTGATCATATGATGCAGACGGATTTTCGGGAACAATTCATATTCATCCCATTGACAAACTGGCAACTTAACAATTTAACTAGATTGCTGCCTAAATACCTATCTATAGTCTTTGTACTGCTGCTTAGAGTAAATAGAAGATAATTTTCAAAGAATTCAAAGATATCTTCAAGCACTTTTGCTAGTTTATATCTTAAAGACTTTAAAAGCCATTTCAGGAAAATAATAGTGGGATATTAGAGTCTTCTAATATCTAAAATATAAATGGACATAGTAACCTTTGAAAGATATGGTATCTTAAATTTAGAGGAGTGCTTACTGTAGACACAGATTATAATGATCGTTGGCTTCCGCAGCCCCTTAATTGTGGATAAATGTGGTCTCATTTGTCCTTCAGGAAGATAGCTACCATCTCCTAGGTTAAAGGCTTCCTTTGTATGTTGAAAAATATATTATTTGAAGAGGGATAGTCCTATAGTTTCAAAATGGTTGCCCAAAAGATCCTAAATTGGTAGAGATAAATAAAGGGAACATTTTTTTTTTTTTATGTATTAAAGTACCTGTCAATTTTAAGCTAACTCAGAAATATTTAGCTAGGTTTTAATGTCTAGTTGGCACAAACTAGACTCTGCTGAGTGAGACGATTCACTGAAGGAGTTATCCTAAATGACTTGATTGATGATAAAGGTTCCACAATTATGGTTGTTATGGCCATCTCTTTTAGTTATCAGCTGAGACAGAATATTTGTGTGTATGTCTGTATAATTTTTCCTTTTATTCACTCTTGCTTCCTGCTGCTCTATTTATTTGCCCTGTTGCTGCTGCTGCTACCAGTTCCTCCATTGATGGCAGCATAATCATTTCCAATATTTCATATTTGAATAGAGACCAGTTGTTGTCTAGAAACTTTCTGTGCTACCAGATCTTGGTTGTCTTCTGAGGTGTTCCACTTTAAGGCTCAAATAACTATGGGCTAGGCCCTACACCTACACCTACAGGGAGAGACATCAATTTTTGCACTATTCCTGTTGTTGAGGTTCCCAAGAAATGAGTACCTGGTTCTCAGAATATCAGATGTGATCTGGCTGTCATTATTTTAAAGCAAACTTAATACATTCATGTGTGTGTGTGTGTGTGTGTGTGTGTGTGTGTGTGTGTGTGTGTGTTCATTTCCTTGGTTGTTTCTGTAGAGAATGAATAATACAGACTGTATTTCCAGGATGGGGTGGAAACAGAACAGATCATGTTTTGAGTAGGATTGTGGAGGACTTTAGATTTGGCTTGAAAGTCATGGAGTACTCAGAAATTAATGAGCTATGGTTTTTTTGTAGGAGAAAATATCTAGAGCAGTTAGATCATGGAGGATATGAGCTCTAAGGATGGCTTCCTGGGGCTCATACATTTGAGTGCTTGGTTCCCAGTAGGTAGAACTCTTTGGAAACAATTAGGATAGCTGTTCTTGTTGGAGTATGTGTGTAGGAAGCCGCCGCCAAAGCCCCAGCCCGAGCTCCAGCGGCCAGCAAGAGGCTGCCCGGGCTCCCTGGCTAGCAAGAGGCCGTCCGAGCTCCAGGAAGGCTGTCTGGCTCCGGGAAGGCTTACGGCTCAGGGAAGGCCTGCAGCTCCAGGAAAGCCTGTGGCTCCGCCCATTACAAGATGGCATGGAACCAGGTAGGAGAGCCTAGCGCACATGTGCAGCTCTCTCTTCAGGCCTTCTCAAGCAATAGCCCCTCCCGAAGGGAAAATATGCTAATGAGGTATGGCTTGTGGCACCAATGAACAGGCCACATGCTAATGAGGTGTATCTTGATGCACCAATCCACATCCATTACGACCCCCCCCCCCTTTTTCCCTGGGAGAGTATAAAAGCTCTGCTGCTGTTCAGGGCCCTGGGAATCTACTATCAAGGTGCTCCAGAATAAAGCTGACTGAGAAGATCCCGGTGGTGGCGTGACTTTCTTGCTGTTCGAGGGAGGCGCATCACATATGTGGGCCACTCGTGATTGGTCTCCAGTTAGGCCAGTTCTGTTTCACTCCTGTCCCTGCATTTCTTGGAAACAGGATACATTTTTGGGTTGAAAGTTTTATAGGGGATTTGGTGTCCTTATCCCTCTACTGGAAATCCTGCCTGGCTACAGGCTGAGGCCTGTTCAGATTCTATTTCCCCAGCTAAATTCAACCCTGTAGGTTCTTGGGAGGCTCCCCTACCTTAGGTCCCTGGCATGTCATCTTGATGCCTTTTAAGATGCCTTGAATTTCTCTCCATTTAATTGATGTTAGCTAATGGCTTGCTGTATATCATTTTGATTATCTTTAGATATGCTCCTTGTATCCCTGATCTCCTTAAAACAATTAACAAGAGGGATGTTGGAGAATTTCAAAGGTACTTTTAGCATCCAATGAAGTTATCATGTAGTTTTTTTTTTTTCTTTCAGTTTATTTATATGGTGGATTATGTTGATGTTGATAGATTTTCATATCCTGATCCATTCCTTTTTCCTTGGAATGAAGCCTACTTGATCATGATGGGTGATGTTTTTGATGTGCTCTTGGATTCTGTTTGCCAGTATTTTGAGTATTTGTGACTCTTCACATTCTTCTATTCCTATTATCTTTAGATTGGGCTTTTTCATGGTATCCCGGATTTCCTGGATGTTTTGTTTCAGGAATTGTTTAGATTTAACAGTTCTTTGATTGATGTATTGATTTCTTCTATTGTACATGCCATGCATAAGATTCTCTCATTCCCTGTGTTCTGTTGGTGATGATTGCATCTCTTGTTTTTCTTGTCTTCCTTAGGTTTTCCATCTCTGCGATTCTCCTGCTTTATATTTTCTTTATTGCTTCTATATCCATCTTCAGGTCTTAAACAGCTTTATTTATTTTTTTTATCTGTTTAATTGCATTTTTCTGTTTTTCTTTAAGGAATTTGTTTCCTTTTTAAAGGCCTCTACCTGTTTAATCGCATTTATCTGTATTTCTTTTTTTTTTTTTTTTAAAGATTTATTTTATTTACTATATGTAAGTACACTGTAGCTGTCTTCAGACACTCCAGAAGAGGGCAGCAGATCTTGTTACGGATGGTTGTGAGCCACCATGTGGATGCTAGGATTTGAACTTATCACCTTCGGAAGAGCAGTCAGGTGCTCTTACCCGCTGAGCCATCTCACCAGCCCCTTATCTGTATTTCTTTAAGGGATTTATTATGCATATAAAATTGGTCATTTTGTTTTGATTTGGTTGTGTTAGGATATCTAGGGCTATCTGAGTTCTGAGTAAATCCTTTTACCCTGTTTTCTGCTGACTGTAGTGTTCTTTCAAGAGCCTTTAGCTATGTGGGTGGTTTTTTCCTCTGCATGTTCTTGTTGTAGTAGGTATTTGGATAGGATTAAACCTTGGTGGTCCCAGTGTGGCAGGCCTCTGATGGGTCTGCTTGGTCTATATGGTTCTGGATAAGCAGGTTTGGGCAGAGAGATACCTAGAGAATGGCCATCCAGTGGTATCCAGTGGGGATAGCAAGCTGCTCCAGGCAGCTTGTGGTACTCCCAGTAGATTCAGCAGTCGTGGAAGATTGGTACATAATGGAAATTTTCTATATAATATTTTTAATCAAGAAGCACTACTTGAAAACTTTGCTTTTATGGTATAAAACATACTTGTCAGCTAGGGTAAAAAATTCCACTGTGGTTTAAAAAGGTCTAACATCTTTGAAACAAAAATATTCTAAGGAGTATTTTCTTAGGGTCATCTTATAAAAATCATGGTCTAGAGCTGACAAGAGCTGAACTTTGTGCTGACAGCCAAACTTGACAACATATAAGAGAAACCCCTGATGGTACTGCATTTTGAAGGCCTGATCTGGTCATGGAGAGCATGTGGTATGGTGAGAGTCTCTGAAGGAGAATCAGGTACAAATTATTGATGAAGGTACAACCCCATTTGCCATCCAAACATTCAGATATGTCTCAAAGCAAAGTTTGTAACTCAATAGAAATATGTTTGTATATTAAGTTGACAGTGAGTCATTTTTTTTTTTTGAAAGTCTGGTACCTTGGGCCAACTTAAGACTAGGGGACACAACGAGTATTGTGACAAGCCCTTTTGGAGTATAGAAGATCATGAATCCCCAAAGTTAGACTTAAGCTCAATAATTATAGAAATTGTTTTTATTTTGATTTGGTTGTGATTATATCCTGATTTTCCCTCTTACAGAGGTAAATAATTTAGTTGTGTAATTGTTTATTTTGTTTGTTTATAGAATTCCATAGTTGAGAGACTTTGAACTTTAAAGAGAGTTTTTAAATTTAGAGAGATTTTGGGTATTTTAGAGAGTCTATAGATATTTTGAAGAGCCTTAAACTTTGAAAGAACTTTTAAATGCTTTAAAGGGACTGAACTCTTAAAATCATTTTTTTAGTGTTTTAAAGAGATTTTAAAGACTGTGTAACTTTTAAAAATTGAAATATTCACATTAATATAAGATCTTGGGGGACAATTGCAAAGCAAAATTTGTAACTCAATAGGAATGCTTTGTGTGTCAATTTGACAGTAGGTCAATTTTTACAACAAATTTATTGACCACTTGCTACAAGCTAGAGTAATTAGGAAAGAGGGGATCTCAATTGAGCAAGTGTCCCCATCAGATCAACTAATGGGCAAGTTCATAGGCTTTTTCTTAATTAGTGATTGATGTGGCAGGGTTCAACCCATTGTGGATAGTGGCCACCCCTGAGCAGATGGTCCTTGGCTGTATATGAGAGAATGGTGAAACTTGGAGGAACAAAGGAAGAGTAAGCAATTTTCTTCCTTGGCTTTTGCTTCAGTTCCTGCCTCCAGGTCTCTGTCTGATTGAATATATGCCCTGATTCTTTTCAATGACGGAGTTTAATCTATAAATTGATATACATCTTCCATCCCCAATGAAATCACTTTTGGTTATGGATATTAACACAGCAATAGAAACTCTAAGATACATAAGGAATTGAAGAAGTAATAAATTAAAAAATATGGCCATATAGTATTTCAAGCTTTGTTGTTACTTACATTATTAGCTTTAGGAATATTTGAGAAGTGGTGTGGAAACAGAATGCAGTAGAAACTTCCTGAAACCTATGAAGGTGCCTCTAGGGAGGAAAGTTCAAATGGGTAAATGGAACCTTGAAAGGCTCTTGAGTAACATGTGATGTGAGTCTCTAAGGATTACTTAAATAAATTGAAAAGGGAAGAATATTATTAATTATGTGTTGGTGTTTTCATGGGCTTAGGAGGAGAGGAGAATCATGAGGAAGAAGAAGCTACAGCAGAGGAGGAAAGAGAAGTCACCATAGGTTAAAAGTCAAGAAAGCATGGCTCTTCAGTCTGCTCCACACTTTGTTTCCTTATTTGTTCCTGTGAATATTTTGTTCCCCTTTCTAAGAAGGATGGAAGAACACACGCTTTGGTTTTCTTTCTTCTTGAGCTTTACGTGGTCTGTGAATTGTATCTTGGGGAGCAGAGACTGAAGGAAAGGCCATCCCGAGACTGACTCACCTAAGGATCCATTCCATATATAATCACCAAATGCAGCCACTAGTGTGGATGCTAAGTAGTGCATGTTGACAGGAGCCAGATATATCTGTATCCTGAGAGGCTCTGCCAGAGCCTGACATATACAGAGGGAGATGCTTGCAGCCAACCAATGAATTGATCACAGGGTCCCCAACGGAGGAGTTAGAGAAAGGACTGAAGGAGCTGAAGGGGTTTGCAACCCTATAGGAAAAACAACAATGTAAACCAACCAGAACTCCCAAGGTCTAAACTACCAACCAAGAAGTACACTTGGAGGGACTCATGGCTCCAACCTTACATGTAGCAGAGGATGGCCTTATTGCGCATCAATGAGAGAAGAGGCCCTTGGTTCTGTGAAGGCTCAATGCCCCAGTGTAGAGGAATGCGAGGGAAAGAAGGCAGGAGTAGGTGGATGGGTGGGATATACCCTCATAGAAGCAGGAGTAGGCGATGAGATAGGGAGTTTCTGGCGGGTGATCAAGAAAGGAGCTAACACTTGAAATGTAAATAAATAAAATATCCAATAAAATGAGAGAGAGAGAGAGAGAGAGAGAGAGAGAGAGAGAGAGAGAGAGAGAGAGAACATAGCCATAAGGACTGTCTGGTTGTAGTTAAGAGCAGTCCACATAAATCATAGTAAATAATAATTAATAGCTTGGGGTTATTGATAAGAAAGTAGATTCTAACATCATGGAGGGTAGGCAGCTGCCTAGCTATCATGCTGTTTAGGACATATTGTAAATATAAAGGCTGTATGAATATGTCTTTCATGTGAGAACTCAACAATCAAAGGCAGGGTAGAAACCCTCAATTGGGATTTAAAATAATTTCTACTACAATACTCGGAACCCAGCTTGGGACAAAAACTAACTTAAAATTAATTTAAGATACCCAAATGGAAATCACATGGTACCCTTTTAAGATTAGGAGGCAGAAAAAAAAATTTGATTTCTCAGCAGTCGCATGTTTTTCACCCCAATCTGCACAGATTCAAGACTAAAACAAAATACATACTGAACTGACATACATAATTATGGGGTTTGTGACATAAGGCAAGACACAGCTGTACCTTCAAGCTGACCAAGCCAACATGCTGAGAGGCAAGCTCTACACAGATGCTAGGGACTCTTGCTAAGAAATGAAAACAGACAACTCAGGGCAAGGGGGGGGGGGAATCAAAGTACACGACTCTCATAATCAAAGTAAATAAATATATAAAACTGTACTATCTTAAACAACTAGCTTCTTTTAAAAGAATTCTGCTAGATTTTTAAAAAATTATTTTATTTATTTAAGTTCCAGCCATGGCCTCACTCCTGGTCTCCACTCCCACTGAGGCCATTACAGGCAATTCTCTGCTAGATATGTGCCTGGGTCCTGGGACATGGGAGCAGTCTTTGTATGCTGTCTGGTTGGTGGCTCACTTTCTGATAGCTCCCTGGTTCCGGATTAGTTGAGACTGTTGGTCTTCCTTTGCAGTCACCCTCCCCTTCAGCTTCTTCATTCATAGGGGCCCTAGATTTCAGTCCCATAGTTGGGTGTAAGTATCTGCTCTGTTCAGTTAGCTGCTGGTAGAGCCTCTCAGAGGACAGCCATTTTAGGCTTCTTTCTGTAAACACATCATAGCATCAGTAATAGTGTCAGGCCTTGGTGCCCATCCCCTTATCCCCGTGAGATAAATCCCAAATTCACTGTCACTGGACAATCTTTCCTTCAGTCTCTTCTTCATTTTTGTCCCTATAGATTTTTTTAGACAAGAACAATACTGGGCCAGAACTATTGACTTTGAGTTGGTAACCCCATCTATCCACTTGAGGCCTGGTCTATCTACTGGAGGTAGACTTCAAGTTCCTTCTCCACACTGCTGGACATTTTGAGTAAGGTCACCCCCATTGAATCCTGAGAGTTTCTCATCTCTCAGGTCTCTGGTACTTTCTAGAGGATCTGCACACCTTCTACTTGCCAGAGGCTGTATGTTTCCATTCATTCTCTTGGCCTTCTGGGATTCTCTCTTCATCCTCATTCCCCATAACTGATCTTATTCTCTTTTTACCCTCACCCTCCCCTCTTCCACCCTGGTCCCTCCCTCCCTCTTCCTCCCATGATTATTTTCTTCCCCTCTTCTATGTGAGAGTGAAACATCTTCACTTAGTCTTTCTGTTTCTTAAACTTGTTATGGTCTATGGGTTGTATCCTAGGTATTCTGTACTTATTGGCTAGCTTCCACTTATCAGTAAGTGCATACCATACATGATATTTTGCATGAGTTACCACACTCCAGATGATATTTTCTAAATCCATCCATTTGCTTATAAAATTTAGGATGTCCTCATTTTTAATAGATGAATAGTATTCTATTGTATAAATGAACCATATTTTCTGTATCCGTTCTTCGGTTGAGAGACTTATAGATTGTTTCCAGCTTCTGGCTATTATAAATAAGGCTCCTCTGAACAAAGTGGATCACATTTCCTTGTAGTGTTGTGGGGTATCTTTGGGTATATGCCCAGAAGTGGTATAGCTGGGTCTTCAGGTAGAACTATTTCCAGTTTTCTGAGGAACCTCCAGATTGATTTCCAGAGTTGTTGTACCAGATTGCAATCCAACCAGCAAAGGAGGAGTGTTCCTATTTATCCACATCCTCTCCAGCATGTGCTGTCACTTGAGTTTTTGATCTTAGCCATTTTGATTGGTGTGAGGTGGAATCTCAGGGTTGCTTCGATTAGCATTTTCCTGATGACTAAGGATGTTGTACATTTCTATAAGTGCTTCTTGGCCATTTGATATTATTCTGTTGTGAATTCTATGTTTAGCTTTGTACCCCATTTTTAATTGGATTATTTGGGTTTTTGGAGGTTAACTTTTCGAGTTCTTTATATATTTTACATATTAACACTATATCGGAAACAAAGTTAGCGGATATTTTTTCCCAGTACAAGTTTGCCAATTTGTCAGTGTCTTGCCTTACATAAAGAAGCCTTTCAGTTTCTTTTTTTTTCTTCTTTTAATTTTTATTATTTTTATTTTTTATTTTTATTTATTTAATTTAATTTTTTTTTTTTTTTTTTTTTTTTTTTTTTTTTTTTTTTTTTTTTTTTTTTTTTTTTTTTTTTTTTTTTTTTTTTTTTTTTTTTTTTTTTTTTTTTTTTTTTTTTTTTTTTTGCTTTCAGTTTTATGTGGTCCCACTTATCAGTTGTTGATCTTAGAGCCTGAGCCATTGGTGTTTTGTTCAGGAAATATTCCCCTGTGCCAGTGGGTTTGAGGCAATTTCCCAATTTCTCTTCTACTAGATTCAGTGTATCTGGTTTTATGCTGAGTTCCTTGATCCACTTGAACTTGAACATTGTGCAAGGTGATCAATATGATCTATTTTCATTATTCTACATATGGACCTACCAAAGGAGAAATGTGAGCACCAATCTAGTCACAAACCCTTTGATATAGTGTACAGCCTACAATATATGCTGGTACAATGGTGATACAAAGCTTGTGGAAGTAACTCATCAATATCTGATTTGACTAGAGGGATGGAACCCATACCCAGCCTTCATGGATGGCAAAGAACCTGAGACTAGATAACCCAGGAACCCAGGTTAAAACCAAATATGGTGGGAGAAATGTTGTCATTCCTGGGAAAAACATAAGCCTGATCTGAGAATGACCTCCTTGAGGCAAGACCACTTGGAGTTTTTCTTCCATTTGAAGAGGACCAGTGGAGATGATAACCAGAATGACAGTGTTAATCCTTTGGAGATGGAACTGTGATTTCTGCCTCTTTAAAAGGCTAAGTAAAGATATTACTGAGACCTTTAAAGAAGATCCTTTATCAGATGGCCTCAAAATGGATAGGAATATATGAGGAAAAAGGAAGGGGCTTGGAATCATCAACTACCTCTGAGAACCTAAGCATGCCAATACATTGAAGTGAGAGAAAGTTCAAAACTTTCTTAGAGAAGGTAGGGCCTAGAGAATTAGGATCTAAAGACCAACAGGAAAGAGTTCATTCTCAGGACAAGTTAGTTTATTCTTGGGATAAGTTAGAATGTATAATTTGCTATGCTTGGGAGGCAGAGGCAGGCGGATTTCTGAGTTCGAGGCCAGCCTGGTCTACAAAGTGAGTTCCAGGACAGCCAGGGCTACACGGAGAAACCCTGTCTCGAAAAACCAAAAAATAAATAAATAAATAAATAAATAAATAAATAAATAAATAAATAAATAAAATAATATAAATTGGATAGAATCATCTTTGCCTTAGGTAAGTGCTTATACAAAAGAAATAATCAGTATGAGTAGATGGAAAAGTGGTGTTAGTTTCTGTTCTTTATAGAAAAATGGTATACTGTAAAAAAGATATATTATGGCATAAGCCCCAACTTAATGTACATTGTGAGCATATTGAATTAATAGGAGATGAAATACAAAGGTTATATTCCTGTGAAAAGTTTGGATTTTAATCATCTTTTACATTAAAACTGCATGTGTGCTGCTGTCTTCTGTACAAACTAGATGTGCCTGGGTAGAAATAATCATTTGGTTTGCAATACAGTAGTTAAGTAATTTTGGCTTGCAATATGAAGGTGTGCTTAGCCATGACATAATCATTTGGATTGTAAAACTATGCTGCTTAGATGCACAGAAAGGTTAATCACTGACCACAAGGGAATTAGGGGAACTTAAAATGAATTTCAAGAAGCAACTGTTGAGATTCTTGGACAATGATTAAGGAAAATTTGAAACTGTATAGGTTTGAATGATCTGAAATTATGCATAAATAAAGATGTCTTAAGCCACTGGGGCTACTTGCTTGAATGGCAAATGGTTTTCCTTACTCCACATCTCTGTTCCAGGTTACTGAACTCCCAGGAAGAATTCAAACACAAATAATATTCTCCTAAAAACAAAAACTAAATGTAACAATAAAATTACTTCTAAAGACATTGTGCTATACTCTTAGATGAGTGCCTTGCTCAAAGTTATCATCAGAGAAACTTCTCCCTGCAACAAATGAGAAAAAAAAAAGGCAAAGAGACACAGCTAGACAGTATGCAGAAAGTGAGAGGTCTTGAACACTCAGTCCTAAAATGGATGTCTCTATTATATTCTCGCATGCAGAAGGAAGTGCAGAGTGCTCTTTGTGCATATATTTTGCTTCCTATTTTAGAGTTTTATGGAATTCCATATTGAGCAATCAAGTGAGTCTCTATGTCTGTATCAACATAAAAGTAATATTATAAAGATAGAAAGCCAAGAGTCATATATTTTAAGTTAAATTATATATAATCATAAACATAATCATAGGGAAAACATAGAATTAAAGCATAGGTCAACATTCATTTAGCTCACACATACAACTTTTATACTATATAGAGAAAAATATTTTTAAAAACATGAAAACAATTAAAATTTTGACTTTCATGCAAATATTATATAGGTTCAATCATTTCAAATATAGTTTTGTCTTATCAAAAATGAAATAAAATTTGGGTTACTCTGAAATCCTACAACACCACTATGTAATATCACAACATACAAGAATCCCATTGAGAATAGGAACAGAACCCAGTGGTCATGGTGTGGGAAGAGAGAAATACATAGACAGAGAAATATGAAAAGATTTTCTCAAATGCTCACAAACTAGAATCTAAGGGCACATTACATAAGTCAGTGAGAAGATTGAATTCAAAGACTATCCTGTAGCCTCATCATAGCTAAACAATACACCAAATATTAAAATTGAATTTATAAAACAGCAGAAGGGAAAAGGTTAAATACTTCATTTCAACTGTATTGCCAACTATTTAATATAGTACATATTACTAATATTTAATAATAACCATATACTAAGAGCCCTTCCCCCAAATATAGCAAACTATTCTGTAGTTAGTGGATTTTTTCTGAGTTAACCCTTTCCTGTACATCAAGAATAAGAGTATTTCCCACATAGCTATGAGGTCTCTATCATGTTCTGATAATTTAACATTGGCATGGTCCTATGATACCTGCTTCCCATATTCCAAGTTGCTCTTGTGATAGTGTTTAGAGTATTTCTTTGTTCTATTAGTAAAGAAAGACAATGATCTGATATTTCCTTATGCTTCTTCAGTTGAAACAATTCTTTAGTCCTTGTTGGCCTTTGTGTAAAAAAATTATTTTTTCAAGACAGGATTTCTCTGTGTAGCCCTGGCTGGCCTGGAACTCACTCTGTAGACCAGGCTGGCCTCGACCTCAGAAATTCGCCTGCCTCTGCCTCCCAAGTGCTGGGATTAAAGGCATGCGCCATCACCGCCTGGCTGTAAAATATTTTAACAAAACACACAACTCAGTATTCACAACCTTTCTCACTTTCACTAAGTATGTTTCATCAGTCTATTTCAATTACTCATTTACAAAGAAGACTGTACATTCCTGTCATTGTGATATGAAGAATCAGTTCAAATCTACCTACCATTTTCCTGTCACATGTTTTTATGGTGAGATATTTATATGTACTGTAGTTTTATAATTTCTCTTTTTAAATATAAATATATCCATTGGGGGGATATTCAAATTCATATTATCACCCTTGTTCCACTATTTCCTTCAAATTAATGTGAAGCAGATATTGTATCTTGTCACTGGTTTCTAGGTTATCAGTGGATGTGCGAAAGCAACAGACAACAGACAAGACTTTAAGCATGTCTGTTGACCATCATGTAATCATGATTTATAAATAAAGCTTTGTAAGAATAAAACCATAAAAACCACAGACTGTGAGAGAATTTGGTCTTGAAATCATATCACTAAACAGCAGGAACTCTTTTAAATAATGGTTTTGCTAATACCATGGTTACCATCACCAACTTCCCCAAATACTGAAAGATTTGAATTTTCCCTCTGTTTCTAAGGATTACTTGTTTGAGATAATTTGGTCAAACAAACTAACAAATTAAAGATTTTTATGTAATGGGATTTCTAAAATCATCATAGAATTTACCCAAAATAGGTAGTTTTAGAGGATTACAAAAGATAATAAAAAGAATTATATTGCTTAAGTTACATTGTTTTTTACTTCTTATTTATTAATTAATTAATATTGGAATTGGTACTAAATATCACTGTAATTCAATTTTCTCTGTTTTGCCCTCCACACTCTCTTAGTTTTCCGAGTCTCTAAAACCTTCATTAAAAGAACCTTATTAGAAACTTTGAGGAACTCACATCTTAATATGAAATAGGGCAACTGCATGTAAATAAATACAAAATTATTGTGAGAACTTTCCTTAGAGTTCACTAGAAGTCTTCATCATAAAAATTACTGGCACATATATAACAGAGGTCTGCCTGGTCTGTCTTCAGTGTGAGAAGGGGGAGGCCTCAGGGAGGGAGAAGACTTGGTGGGGAGGGGCATCTTCTCAGAGACAGGGCAGAAGAGGAATGGGATAAGGAACTATGGGAGGAGAGACCAGGATGGAGAGCAACAGATGGATTATAAATATATATTTTTTTTTAAAAAAGGAAAAGAAAATGTATCATTTTGATAAAAAAATTAGATTTCTCTTATTGCAGTAATCGAAATAGCCTACTTGAATGTCAACCAAGGTCTTCTCTTGCCTCTCAATGTGCCATCTCAGTGTAGATGTATCAGTGGAATAGATAAGAACATATTGTATTCTATATTTCACTTTTTATTAACATATTATTTACATTTGGCCACCTTTCATATATGTTAGGTGAAATATTACTATATTTTTATTTCTATTTTCCATATTACTAATCTGTATACTAAAACTACATAATTAGTACTTATTTTTCACATTACTCATAGTCTAGGGAGAGTAAATTTGTCCTTTTAGTTTTGCACATATATTGGAAATGACTTTGCAATCCCATAAGAAGAACAACAATATCAACCAACCAGACCCTTCAGAACTCCCAGTGACCAAATCACCAAACAAAGAGTACACATGGAGGGACCCATGACTCCAACTGCATATGTAGCAGAGGATGGCCTTACCTGGCATCAATGGGAGGAGAGACTCTTGGTTCAGTGGAGGCTAGATGCCTCCGCATAGGGGAATGCTAGAGCTGTGAGGTGAGAGTGGGGGTGGGTGGGTAGGGGATTACCCTCATAGAAGTAGGGCAAGTGGGCATGGGATTTGGGTTTGTAGAGTGTAAACTGGGAAGGGGGATAACATTTGAAATGTAAATAAATTAGATAACCAATTAAAAAAGAAAGAAAATGAGCCACATATGAAGTCCTAAAACAAAGACATGGCCATCACCTCATGACTGACCTCGTGTAATCAACTGGACACTCTTGCTGTGTCCCTGTACACTTTTCCCATGAGGGTAGTTATTAGACTTTTTTCATGAATGTCTTATTTGAACGAAGAATATCCGGAGGCAGGTTTTTGGCTTCTTCATTAAGTTCTGTTTCCATTATAACAACGAGATAAGCAAATTTCAATTTCCAATTTCTAAGGTAATAATAATTTTATAGATAATCAGAGAAAAAATAGCTTTGGAATTGCAAAGAAATAAAAATTCTCTTTAGGGCTTATAGGAGCTAATAGAAAATCCAAGCAAGTGCAGGCATCAACCTGGATAAATGGTGGGGATGCTGGGAAGATGCGCTGGTGAAGTGCCTATGTAGCAAACATGAGGCTCTGAATTTGGATTCCTGACACTAATATAAGTCTATCATAGCAAGCTTTTATAATCCTAGCACTGCAGTCGGGAATCAGAAACCTAAGGAACACTGAAGCTTATTGGTTAACCAAAAGAGACACTGTCTCAAAACTCAAAGCCAATAAGCAACGGAGAGAGACACTTGTTATCATCCTCCAACATGGGGTTGCTCTCTCAGATTTGATGAGGTTGGGTATGGGGAGGATGAACTCTGAGAGGGGCAAAAGGGAAGGGGGTAGCATTTGGGATGTAAATGAATAGATAATATATAACTAATTTTTAAAATGATATTCAGTAGTCTGATATCCAATTTTAAAAAGACAATATGAAGGTGAAGAGACAGGGCAATTGCTAATGTTTTCCAGAAGCATGAAGCCTGGAATTTGAGTAACTAAAGCCATGTATGAAAGCAGGCATTGTGTAAAGTCTTTAAGCCAATCACTGAGGCAGTAGAAAAGACAAACCATTTACTGTAGGTCATTGTCCAGTCAGCCTGACTTAGAGCATTTTAGAGTGAGCAGGGCTCTTGGTGAACTCTGTTAGGTCTTCTTTTCCTTATTAGTGGGCTGCACTGTTTTATTCCTCACATCTTATCACATCCATGGAGTGTTACTATCATCTGCCTGTTGCAATTTTCTAAAAATATCATCATTACTTAGGGAGGGGCAGTACCCCTATTCATCACAGCACCAAAGGCTGTGTTTCATTTACATCTTCTTCCAGGACATTCATTTGAACGATTACTTCACTGTGATGAGCACACATTCACTCATATTTTCTCCACACAAAAAGAAATAAAGATCAAACTGTCAGAAAGACATTTAAGTGTGTGTGGTCTTCTATTCTATCTCCTTTTAAAAACAGTAACATGGGGAAGTCAAATGTGAGAATGTGAGTTTGTATTTTCTCAGTGGCAGGTTTAATTATATACTAAACAGAAGCATATGTCAATATGAAGAAATGTAAATTAAATTAGATATGAATAATAAAGAGCCAAAATGTATGTAAACATTGAAATAATTATTGCAACAGATATTTTCCTTGGCTTTTCCTTAACCAGTATAAGTTCCTTCCAAATAGACTAGAGGAACATTTATAGGGTTGTAGGGCTTACAGCTATTTTCTTTTGTTGTTTTCCACCATATATGGTTTTGGACAGAAAGTGGAGACACTGAGTTCTAGTCACATTCTTTTTGTACAGCATTTTGAGATTTTTTTTTTTTTTGAATCATTTGGAATTTCACATCATGCAATCTAACCCCACTCATTTGCTAGTCTTTCTATATCTGAGAGTGCTCATGAATTTCCCCCCCCCCCCAAATGAAAATAAAATAAAATAAAATAAAACAAAACTATTCTGCCAATTATTTTAGGCAATGAACTGCTATTCCATCAAGTGCAGCCTCCTCTCATACCTATCACAGATGTTGAGTCTCTAGTTCTGCTGTGTGTGTACCATCCCACTCTTTATCACGAATGGCTTCATCATCACATTTCACATCTATCCTGTCAAGGAACTGCTGGACCACAAGAAGAGGCTGGATTTATGGAACAAAAGCAACAGGACCCCCATGGCTGAGGGCAAAAGCAGGATATCAGTGAAGAGCCCTGGTGAGGGTCTAGTGTTGATGGTGTAGCAAAAACCAGAAGCCTTGAATCACATCAACGAAATTGCAATGAACATTTGCAAGTAAAGCTGTTTTGGCAAAGTGTTACATAGTATATGACATACCACAGCTTCCAATGGCACATTTAATTCTTTTCATGAGATGGTGCATGATGGCTAATATTGATCCTCAACTTGACAAGATCAAGAATCACCTAGAAGATACATCTGTGGGGACAGTTAAATTTGGTTAGCTTTGGAGAATATCTATGAGAGATTACCTAGATCAAGGTAACCAAAACATGCAGAACTGCCTCAAATATGGTCAGTACATTCCTGTAGGTTAGAGTTGTAAAATGACTAAAAGCAAGATGAATTTACAAGCATTAATTGTTCTTTGCTTGTTGACTATACATGCAATGTATCCGCTGTCTTTAAACTCCTGGTTTCATGACTTCTCTGGTTGCTTGTACTGGATTGTCTTGGAAACTTTGACCCAAAGTAAGCTAATGCTCCCATAGGTGCCTTTGTAAAGGTATATTATTACCACAGTAAAGCAAGCAGTAAGTAATGTACAGGGTTTCAGTCAATCTTCCAGTTTAGCCATAAAAATGCTTTTTACCTCAAACAGGCCTTGAACTTGCTAACCATTCCTTCACCCAAAATCTCTACAGCTAGGATTAAAGGCTTATCTCCAGATAAATATTCTGTGTTTATATGTTACTTATTTAATCTTGGCATTCATGATTTTAGAGATATATGTATAGTCTTGATTATGATGTGTGTGTGTGAGTGTGTGTGTATGACTGACAGAGAAAGAGATAGAGGGAGACAGACAAAGACAGAGAGACATACAGAGAAAGAGACAGTGATTAATTCCTTTGATTTTTTTAAATAACAAACCTTTTAAATCCATATTTCCTAGACTGTAGAATAGGAGGTAAAATTTAAAAAGTAATATTTCTTCTTTGTACTTGGAAGAACAGCATACATTTATATGCAATTACATAATCACATAACACTTTAAGTATATGGTGAATTTTATTTTGTTTTTTTTTTTTTTTTTAGATTCATTTGAGAAAAAATAGTGACATAACTAACCTTCTGTGGAATATTTTTATACATTGTGTTTGACTTAAATTAGTATTATTGTAACTGGCCCTTAGGATTTGCGCTATGCAAAAAACAGTGACTGACTCCTCACTTGAACCCACAAGCCACTTTCAGTTCCTGGAAGAGGCGAATCTCAAGACAGATACTTCACATCCAAATGAAAACAATTATGAGGTCAAGGCTGCTCTCTAGAGCAGGAAGAATACCCTTGTGAGTCAGAAAACAAATGATGACTAGCTTAGCAAGAGGGACTTTTGTTTTGTAATATGTATATACTCATATTCTTGTATTATGACATACTTGCAATTCTAGGACTCTCATCTTTGCATGGTGTTCAACACATACCTATAATAACAGTACATGTAGCAACATAGGACATGGGCACTCACTTTAGAAATATCTGGTTCAGAAAACAAAACCAGTTACAGTAGGAACCAGTGTACTCTTCAGTTACAATAGCAAAGAATAGACCAATACCCAAGAAGACTTGAGCTGAGACAATGATGTGTTGTGGTAGTGGGTGGTACCACATACAGACAAGGAATTTTGTTTTGTTTTGTTTTGTTTTGTTTTGTTTTGTTTTGTTTTGTTTTGTTTTGTTTTGTTTTGTTTCGAGACAGGGTTTCTCTGTATAGCCCTGGCTGTCCTAGAACTCACTTTGTAGACCAGGCTGGCCTCGAACTCAGAAATTCGCCTGCCTCTGCCTTCTGAGTGCTGGGATTAAAGGAGTGCACCACCACACCTGGCTAGGAATTTTTGATTACCTCTTTTCTTTTACTTAAAATTCATGTCAGTATCTCCAAGGTAGGCTTGAGGTCTCTGGTAATTTTACCTGTTCATTGCCCTAATTTATCAACATTTGATACACTTTTTTTTTTTTTTTTCTGCTTTTCAGCCTTCTTTTTCTCACTTGGTGTACTTGGATGACTTGTGAGCACTGGTAAACGCTGAGATTCTCTCAGGATAACTTAGTTAACACTACTACATACCAGCACTTTGAATAACAAGTTGTTAAAGAATGCTCTATATGTGTTTATATAATCCCCTCCTCTGAACTTCTGCAATGAAAATGTCCTGAAAGCTATGACGCCAAATTTGTCTCTCTGCCAAGAATGTGGTAAATAACGTTTTCTTAATTTTCACAAGTCAATATAAATTTTGTATTTTAGATATCAACAATAATCTATCTGTTTGGGGCTATGTGGGACTGTGATAGGCCATCTATTTTGGTTGAATGGGGCTTGAGATCTCCCTGGCAAACTTCTGGTACCCAGGCCCACAGGGCTACTGTTCAGATCGGTTCTAAGTGTCTAAAGGTTTTCTTTTTTAGTAGACTCAAACTTTTTCAGTCGTCTATTTGAATCTGTTTTCTTGCAATGATATGCATTTGGTAAATGTCTCTGTTTGTGTGTGTGTGTTTGTTTGTGTGTGTGTGTGTGTGTGTGTGTGTGTGTTTGTGTGTGTTATGCCTGTGTGCATTTCTGTATGTGTTGTATGTGTGTATGCATGTGTGAAGGTTCTTTTTTTCCCAAATTACTTTCACCAATAATATTGAAATATAGACTGTTACTGATCAGGGTATTCTACTCAGCCAACGTATCATATAGAACTTATCATATAGAACATATAGTCTATGACTCAAGTGCTGCTCCTTCTGCCTGACATTTACAAGAATGCTGTGCATTCTAACTTTAGTCTTGATGTTGTACAGTAAATATTTTATCAATTGAGATATCTCCCCATCCTCCATGTGGATTTTTAAATTATATTTTAAGTTTAATAGCCAAATATACTGTTATGTAGCATCACTATTGTAAAAGTTTGACTGAACACTTGCTACCAATACCAGACATTATAAATGCAGACAATGGATTTTTACATTGAAAATCTCAGTCACATCTGATATTAGCTGCAATATCTTGGAAAGTACAACCTTTCATGGGAATGTGACTATGTAATCTTTATAAAATAAGGGGAAATGTAAAGATATCCATAAATCCACTTTTCAAGGCAAGCTTCTTACTGCTAAAAGCATTAAGACTAATACTTCCTTTCTTCCCTCTCTCAGTGGTACCTAACTAGCAAGAACAAATCACCAAAAAGCTATAAAAGTAGAATTCTCATGTGGTGGACATTATACATCAACTCCATTTCGTAGGGAAAGCACTGAATGATAGAGACAATATGTAAACCTATACTTCTGAAATAAAGAAACAGATTTATTCTGGTGGCTAGAGAGAATGCATCAGTCCCTATCTTCATGAGTACAGCCTCCTGCATTATCTAGAGTTCCAGAATCCCATTAGCCTGAGATCTTTGATAACATAACTGAAGCCTGGATTTAATTTGTTTTGCTGTGTCAAGAAGCGGGCTTGTATACCAGATGCATAGGGAGGATGCTGCAGATGATAACGCAGAGACTGTTACTGGCAGAAATGCAGACTATTAGTTTATAGATAACATGTAGATGTTAACCAGTTTATTTTTCTCCTTGAGTAGCTCAAAATATTTTCAACCAATTTCATGTTAATAATCATACACAGTTGCCTTTGAAAGATATAGCATAAAGCCTCTCCTTTCTCTTAGAATCATTAACCTATAAGAACATCTTCTCTGTGGAATCATGTAAGTGTAATGAACCCTGCAGGCTGTGCTGTTTGCGATGATGGATGGCAGCAAGATATCTGGGCTTTTAGAAGAAGCAAACCTCTGTCCTTAATGACTTGCTAAGTCTCTAAAAATTCCTTTACCAAGAGCTTTCTATGTAATCAGCAGTGTGTGAAATTTAGTTGCCAGACTCTGCTCTCTGCAGGAGATTTCTTTAATTTGGTGTTTGTCTTCACACTTAAAGCCAGGCATCATAGAAGCCTATGGCTTAATCATTACAGCAAAACCCAAGGAGAATTATAATGCCATCAGTGACACGTATATGCTTCTGGAATCAACTCCATAACTGGCCAGTTCTAATTGCTATTGCCAAGTTAACAGCAATGTAAACTCAAATAAACAAAACAAAACAAAACAAAAAACAAACAAACAAAAGAACCCACTTCCTTTATTTTCTCCTTAGAGATTATTTGAACCTATCAGCACTTATTTATTTTGTATGTGCTGTGTAGACAAGCACTACATTTTTGGATGGTCTACTTACTAGGTATGATATTCAGCTAATTGCTTAACTTCTTAATATTAAGTTTCTTTTATGTTTGAAGTTGATGTTAAGGATATAGAACGCAATTTAAATTAAGAGCAAGTGACCATCACAGTATCTTTGTTCCTTTTGCACTCATCATGTTCTTCAAATGGTGCTGTTATTTTCCAAGTAGAGTAACACAACCCTTAATTCCTGAGGTGTTTGTTTATCAGTCATGCAACATCATTCAGGTAATTATCTTTTCCATAGATTAAGAATCGAATCTGTGACTACAAAAGCATATTATAAAGGATTTCCTTTGATGCTAGGATATTCTTCTTTGCTTCCTTATGTATCAACTGTGGAACAAATTTTCCCAGTGCATTGAGACACCTGTGGGGCTCAAAATGGCCAAATAGCATTTTTAACTTATAGTAAATGAGATCGTTGTGTACTTTTATGGAAACCAATGGTCGTGAGTAAGTTATTGAGGTATGGTGTTTCACACAACTACCCTGTACAACTCTTTGTTCTTGTGCTGGTAACAACTTGATGTGAAAAAGCATTAATAAGTGAGACTTCATGCAACTGAGCAGCTTCTGGAAGTCACAGGACACCATCGTTAGGAAGAAGCTGTAGCCTACAGAACTGAAAAAGAGATTCCCTGACTCCACATCTGACAGAAGGCTAATATACACAACATATAATGAACTCAATAAACTAGATATCAACAGATCAAATAATTTAATTAAAAATGAGGTACAAATAACAGAGAGTTGTTAGTAGAAGAAAGTCAAAAGGTTGAAAACACTTAAAGAAATGTTTGACATTCGTAGCTATTAAGAAAATATAAATCAAAACTCCTTTGACATTCCACCTTACACCTATGAGAATTGCTAAGATCAATAACACAAATGGAGTGCACGCTGACAAGGATTTGTAATACTAGTGACACTCCTCCATTGCTGCTGGGAATGCACATATGTATAGCCACTGTGGAAATCAATATGGCAGCTCCGGAGAAAGTTGGGAATCAATTTACTTCAGGACCCTGCTATACCACTTTTTATATACCCCAAAACTGCATCACCATACCACAAGAACACTTACTCAACCATGTTCAATTCCTAATAATCAGAAATTAGAAATAACCTAGATGTTCCTTAACAGAACAATGGGAAAAATAGATTAATACTCAACTATGAAAAATAATGGTACCTTGAAATTTGTAGGCAAATGGAAACAACTAGAAAAAAGAAAACACCCTGAGTGAGGCAAATCAGACCTAGACTTATATGTGAACATTGGCTCTTAAGTAAATAACCATGAAATAATCTCCCTGGGATGGGGGAATAGGTTAGATTTTACGGTTGGAATGGAATTAAATCTAAAATTTAATCAAAAGATCAAGAGGGTAGTAAGAAGGAACATATGTTTATGGGAGGGAATGCTGGGGTAAGTACATTTGAGAGATGGTAAGAAGCTTATGGATGTGAAAAATCCTCAAATTCGATGAAGTTGATTCTAAAGAAGTCTCTGAATAATGTAGGTTAGAGATTCTCAACTGGCCGCCTCTCCTACCAAATGGGTCTTCCAGTACCAGGAGCTGGTTACACTGAGTAACTACTGTTAGACCAACAGTGTCCCATGGAAACCACTAAACAACTAAGCTGTTGCTAAGACAATGGGTTGCTCTTTACAAACTGTCAGTGAGGCCCTATTACTGAGAACAATATACATACATCTTATTGAAAATTGGGATATTAAGTTAGAACCTATGTGGAACCTTCCTCCCTACATTCTAGTGTTTTTGTATTAGGAAAATAGAAGGTATTTTGAAGGCTAACAGAAGTGAGATGCAAACATCAACCCAGTTACAAAACTTTTGGCTTTCTAGATATATCCTGCATGAAAGATATGTTAGGGTAATGATGTATCAGGACCTGTGAGAATAGCTTGCCAATGTCTGGATTTGACTATGGCCCACACCATAAGATAAAATCCATACCTGACACCTGTTTGGGTGACCAAGAACCAGAAAGTAGATACCCTCCTACAGAGCTAGGGTAAAGCTAAATAATATTGGTCTAAAAATAAATAGTAACAACAAAAGAACTCCTAATGATAGGCTGCTCTACGCATAGATAAGTACCTTATTTAGCCTTCACCAGAGGGGCTTCCTATTGCAGAACTTGGGAGCAAATTCAGCAGGGCACAGACAGATATTACATACATAGCATTGTCCTCATCAAATCCCTATTCTCAGATCTCAGGAAACTTAATGGAAGAAGAGGCTGAAAGGGTTTAAGAGCCAGAGGCAATGGAGGACATTGGGAGAATAAAACCCTCTAAATTAAGTAAAGCTTATATAAATGCAGAGATTAAAGGAGCAAGTATAGACCTGCCTGGGACTGCACCAAGCCCTATGCATATGTATTATAGCTTCCAGCTTAATATTTTTATGGGACTTCTGAGTGTGTGAAGGAGTGAGTCTCTGATTCTCATGCTTATGAACAGAGGGGCCTCTGCTCCTTCTGTTGGGTTACCTTGTATGTTTGTTTTGGTTTTCTTTTTATTTATTTATTTTTTTTAATCTTCTAGAAACCTGTTTTTTTTTTCTAGTGAGACTCTGAAAAGGAGTGGTTTTTAATAAGAGAGAAGGTGAGGAGGACCTGGGAGGAAGAGAGAGAGAGATTGTAATTAAGGTATATTTTATGTGAAAATGATTTATTTTCAATAAATTAGAAAGCCAATATAATGAGAATTTCTTTAATGACACAGTGCCATTCTGTAGAAGTCTGAAGTATGTGTTGCTGACTTCTGAACTAAACAATGCTCTATGACAATGTATGTTCAAGACAAATGTGCAGCCTCGGTGTGCAAGCTCACACTGCAGTGATTTTTTCCACAGACAACATGAGTCTTTCCAGGGTTTGGGCGCAATGAAGGAAATTATTGTGAGCTACTGTCAAGGCCTTCTAACTAAATTCTGAGTTAGGAAGGAAATGAAATAGTTTCAAACTTCATTCTCTGTTAGTTAGAACAGACAGACAAAAAATATAACCAACTTGTAGAGACACAGTCTCTTTTGCTTTTGCTGATTTTTAGCCTGCTGTTTTTTTCATGTGATTCTGGATTCACATCTCTCATCTTGTGCACCCCTGTGGGATGAGAAAACAAATTTAAGTAATATGTCCGGGAAGTCTATACTAAAACTCCAATATTTCACAATAACTTTTTTTTTGAGTGAATACATTTCCTTTATGTACTTCTCTTTCTTTCTTCCTTTCTTCCTTTCTTCCTTCCTTCCTTCCTTTCTTCCTTCCTTCCTTCTTTCCTTCCTTCCTTCCTTCCTTCCTTCCTTCCTTCCTTCCTTCCTTTTTTCCTTTTCTCCGCTCTTTCTTTCTTTCTTTCTTTCTTTCTTTCTTTCTTTCTTTCTTTCTTTCTCCATTTTCTTCTAGATCTTTCCATCTTTCCTTGTTTACCCCTTTCTTTCCTGTATTCCTTTCTTTCTTTCTTTCTTTCTTTCTTTCTTTCTTTCTTTCTTTCTTTCTTTCTTCCTTCCTTCCTTCCTTTCTTTCTTTCTTTCTTTCTTTCTTTCTTTATTTCTCTGTTCCCTTCTTTCCTTTTTATTTTTTCATTTTTACTCACTTTGCAGCCTAATTGCAGCCCCCCTCTTGTCTCCGCCCAGACCAACTCTCACACCTCCTTCTCCATTTTCACACTCCCTTATACTCACAGAAGGGCATGCCTCTCATGGTTACCAATCCAACCTGGAATATTAAGTCTCAGCTGGACTAGGTGCATCCTCTTCTACTGAAGCCTAAGAAGACAGCCCAGGTATGGGAAGCATACGAAAGGCAAGAATTACTCCAGTCTTTCGGGAACCCCCATGAAGGCAAGTCTGCACATCCACTACATATCCCATTTCATTTCTTTCATATTAAAGAACATCCACTGTAAAAAATGCACAATTCCTTTTGTAATTTGGCTGTTATAAATTATAGCAATTAAGTAAAGACTGTTATTTAGCTTATGATAATGTAAATTTTCTTCATAATTTTTTCTTGATGGCCTAATGCTTCAATATTGAGTACCTAAGTTTATGAGGACAGCAGTGAACATAAAAGAGAGCCTACCACCTGTTCTCCATCTTAGGTCATAAATTTGTTCCACCTCAACTTGACAGGATAAAACAACATAAGAAACATTTCAAAAATGGTAAGATTTTTTGTTTAAATTTCATTGAATAATTGCTTTCAAAATTTCTTTTAAGATTCTATACATCATTCATCTAAAATCCAAAAGTGAACACATGATAATGGTGCTGGCACAACTGGCAGTTATCATGTAGAAGAATGCGAATTGACCTATTCTTATCCCCTTGTACAAAGCTTAAGTCTAAGTGGATCAAAGACCTCCACATAAAACCAGAGACACTGAAATTTATAGAGGAGAAAGTTGGGAAAACCCTCGAAGATATGGGCACAGGGGAAAGATTCCTAAACAGAACAGCAATGGCCTGTGCGGTCAGATCAAGAATTGAAAAATGGGACCTTATGAAATTGCAAAGCTTCTGTAAGGCAAAAGACACAGTCAGCAAGACAAAAAGGCCACCAACAGATTGGGAAAGGATTTTTACCAATCCTAAATCTGATAGGTGATTAATATCCAACATCTACAAAGAGCTAAAGAAGCTGGACTCCAGAAAAATGAATAACCCCATTAAAAAAAAATGGGGTACAGAGCTAAACAAAGAAATCTCAACGGAGGAATTCCGAATGGCTGAGAAACATCTGAAAAAAATGTTCAACATCCTTAATCATCAGGTAAATGCAAATCAAAACAACCCTGAGATTCCACCTCACACCAGTCAGAATGGCTAAGATCAAAAATTCAGGGGACAGCAGATGCTGGCGAGGATGTGGAGAAAGAGGAACACTCCTCCATTGCTGGTGGGATTACAAGCTTGTACAACCACTCTGGAAGTCAGTCTGGCATCATCTCAGAAAATTGGACACAGTACTACCAGAGGATCCAGCAATACCTCTCCTGGGCATATAACCAGAAGATGTTCCAACTGGTAAAAAGGACACATGTTCCAATATGTTCATAACAGCCTTATTTATAATAGCCAGAAGCTGGAAAGAACCCAGATGTCCCTCAACAGAGGAATAGATACAGAAAATGTGGTACATTTACACAATGGAGTACTATTCTGCTATTTAAAAAAATGAATTCATGAAATTCTTGGGCAAATGGATGTATCTGGAGGATATAATCCTTAGTGAGATAACCCAATCACAAAAGAAGTCATTGGATATGCACTCACTGATAAATGGATATTAGCCCAGAAACTTAGAATACATAAGATTCAATTTGCAAAACACAAGAAAATCAAGAAGGAAGACCAGCATGTGGATACTTCATTTCTCCTGTGAATAGGAAACAAAATACCCATGAAAGGAGTTACAGAGACAAAGTTTAGAGCTAAGATGAAAGAATGGACCATACAGAGACTACCCTACCAGGGGGAAATCCATCCCATAATCAGTCATTAAACTCAGACACTATGGCATAGGACAGCTAGTACCTATTTAAGGGACCCTGATATAGCTGTCTCATACAGAAGTGGATGCTCATAATCATCAATAAGATGGAACACAGGGCCCACAATGGAGAAGCTAGAGATAGAACCCCAGTAGCTGAAGGGATCTGAACCCTAGAAGAGGATCAACAATATGAACTAACCAGAACCGCCAGAACTCATGTCTCTAGCTCCATATGTAGTTGAAGATGGCCTAGTCGGCCATCATTGGGAAGAGAGGCCCCTTGGTATTGCAGTCTTTATATGCCCCAATACAGGGGAATGCCAGGGCCAAGAAGTGGGAGTGGGTGGGCAGGGGAGCAGGGAGGGAGGAGGGGGAAGGGGACTTTCGGAATAGCATTTGAAATGTAAATTAAGAAAATATCTAATAAAAAAACTGGAAAAAATGTGAGAGTCTTAAGTTATGTCTTCATTATTTGCAAATTTGTGTTTTCTCTTAAAATTATATTTACACAAACATACAATATTTATTCCTTCTCTTCTCCTGCTTTCCAAGTCATTAATTCATTTCCCCTTCCCAAGTTCCCTTCCTGCTTTCAGTTCTTGTTTTAGTGACCCAGTGCCTTTAATTAGGATTATTTGCATAAACATGAAAGGAGGCTGTTTGAGTGACAGATAGTGGAAGGTACCAGTGGCTACACCATTAATGTTTTTAAGTACTGTTACAATGATATATCTATGAAATTAAGTATTATAGCAGATAATAAAATATTATCTGTTAATAAACACACAACTGTAAATCAAAATCAGTACAAACTCTATAGGCAAAGCAATTACTAAAACAGTAGAGAAAATATTATATTAGAAAATCCAATATGAATTTTAAATATAATGGAGAACTTTGGATGCATTTTCAGAGAACCTCTCATTTCCCCCATTTTGATTACTAATTGTGATCCAACAAAATATTTAAAAGATACTTTTAGTTGCTTCTCTACTGCTGTGATATAATATATGACTAGAAGCTACTTATAAATGAAAAGCTTCATTTTGGCTTACCTTTTCATAGAAAGAGAGAGAGAGAAAGAGAGAGAGAGAGAGAGGAACATACAATGGTAATAGGAGCTAGAAGATAACTGACCACATTTCATCAACACACAGGAAGCACAGAAGTGACTCAGGACATGGGGCGAGGATGCAAACCCTTAAAGCTTGCTTTCTCCAGCAAGGCTCTACCACCTAGATGTTCCATAACTTCCTCAAGCACCATTGCCAAATGTGGAATACGTTTTTCATAATCATGAACCTACTGAGGATACTTGCCATTCAAACCACCACAAAGACCAAACTACAATTAAATTCAAAACAAATAAAAACCATGATTTCAGAATATATCACTCAAACTGAAATTGCAAGTAAAAGCATTCATCAGAAGAAAATAGAATAAATTGTTGTCAATTTCTACAAGCAATGGGGTGTTAAACAAAATGGATGAAAATATTTTCAGGGAATTAATATGTCTTCTAGTTGCCATTTGAAATTGCAATGCACATTTGTACCAATATGTATGCTCAATTATTTTTCAAGCTCCCTTACTCTCTAGAATATTTGATTTTTTTTTTAAACAAAATGAGAACAAACTAAGACTGAGCTGTAGAGAGACAGCAAATTTACAGATTTCTTCAGAGCATGTTTTGAACACGGTTGACCTCATACATAACTCAAGCCATGGGAAAATAAAAAGAACGAACACCTCAATCATTAATAAAGGCAATGAATAAATCAGAGTTTTCATTTATATAAAACAGTTTGCACACACTTCAAGAAGAGGCTTAATTAAATTGTATTGGTTTCACCAACAAATGCTAGACTATCATATGCACTGATCCACAGGATGTAATTAGTCCAAAATGGATACAAAGAGAAGAAAATTGATGCTCTGGATTGACTGGTGGTGGCATTTCTACTATGTAGCCTTTGAAAAGGTTAAACTTCATACTTCTGTATTTTTAGAACTAATCGTACAAACTTCTTAATAGAACGTGATAGAACTGGATCAGATCAGCCTGCTGGATTTGAAAGTATTCTCCCAGGGGGCCACTTAAAGTTTATAATCATTCTTATTGTAGTGAGAATTTGAGAAATAATTGCTGTCATACAGGGATTTCTTTATTGTATTTTGCTGAGTTAAGTAGATTAAATCAAGATTACTTAAAGTTTTTTCCCATCCAAAAGACAACCTCTTTAGAATCCCCAGAAAAATACTGGTGGCAGAAATAATGGGTAATGTCATTAAATTTGATCAATTAAAGCTGATCTATGTTTCTATTTCACACTTGTTTTAGAGGTCTATAAAAGGAATTTGATTGTTGTATTAGTCTGGGTTCTCTAAAGGAGCCGGACTGATAGAATAATCACTTATATGGTTTGATTAGAGTATTCTAATGGCAGTATCCAAATGTCCAATAATGGCTCTGTCTGAAGAGAAAGGCCAAATACGCAGTAGTTTTTCAAGACTGGATATCTCAGCAGTCCAGACCAGCTGCTGGAATCTCAGGGAAATCCTACAGAGCTGGCAATTCAGTGTATGCTGAAGTCTCCCGCATTGGATGCTAACAACAAGGAAAGAATTACTGAGCAACACTGTAGATGAGCTTGTCAGTGAGAGTGTGTGCTGAAAGGGCCAAAGCAAGAGCTCAGTTCTTGAGGTTTTATGTGGGCTTCTACCACAGTGGGTGACACAGATGTAGAGTGGCTCTTCCCACAGCACATGACTCAATCCAGAACACACCTTATCCATTTAGTAAATAGTTCTTCTCAGAGTGACAGGGCCAACAGTCAGAAGGCCTGACAAGACTTACATATCGAAATAGAAACCTTTCAATACAACATAAAACATTGCATATTGGGTTTTGAGATGATACATTTTCTTTTTATAATGACTGTAATGCTGAAATTTGAAAAAGAGTAGTAGGACTACCCGAATGAATTTTCATTTTGGTAATTAGATCTTCATATTTCTGACACACTCAAAGATACAGTATTACTTGTCAACTTACAGCTTTAAAATGAGTGTAAGTCTGCAGACATCCAAAAGCACAGTTAATGAAAATTTACAAAGCTATCTTTTATGACATCCATGTTGAATAAAATGAAACAAGATAAGAGTTCAAGTTCTCCTTTGTTTTACTTCATGGGTTTGAAAAATGGCTCACAGCCATCATCTTATTTAATTGCAGTATCCTTGAAGAATGATCATTCATATCAGGACTGAATATGTCCTTGTTTGGGAAGACATTACACAGGCTTTTGTGGAGATACCATAGGAAAACAACAGATGACTAAAAATAGAACCATTTTATTACAGCAAGATTATTTCTGGGTAAATAAGATAACTATTTAATTTGTATTTATTGTTTCAAAATCCCTTTTTGTCCATGAAATACTTTTAAACTCCGTTTTTGGTGTAATGATCCTTCTAGCTCAATGACCCATCAGACAAAAACTTTATCAAAGGGAAGTTTTTCTAAGAAAAATATTCTTCAGCATTCCTGTAGAATATTTATGTTGTACTTGGTATTTGGATATTTCCCAGCTCTTTGAGAGTTAAGAACACTTCTTACTCAACTGCCTGCTTTAAGTTCAGAAGCTCCCATGTAGTAGCACACCACTTTAAGTCAGCACTTGAAACACTTGAAACGTAATGCCAGAATTCTCAGGAGTTCAATGTCATAGCTACATTGTGAGTTCAAAGCCACCCTTGTATAGGTAAAAGTTTCTCTCACTGGTCCCACCATAGACACAAAGAGATGTAAATGCACAAATGCATCTACATCTACATATGTGCATGTCTAAGTAAAGATCAGTAATTAGCAAATTCTAGATATTAATAAGTCAAACAAATAAAACAAAAACAAAGTAAAAGTCAATATATATTATGAGACCTTCCTTCCTACAGTCTTTATTTCCATGTCTTATGCATTATTATTTTTCTGCAAAGTACTTTAGCTGTGCTTTGGAATGTTATAAAAGATGCCTAAACAAGTGTAGCCTTGTTTTTGAAAACTAAAATAAATAAATAAATAATAATTAAATTGGAAAATGTAACTTAAATTGAGATATCAAAGTCTGAAATCAAATGCCTTTTACTTGCTAGTAATTCTAATTCCAAGATACCTGGAATTCTCTTCTTACCTCTACAGGCACCTATAGTCATGATTACAGATCCAAACACAGACATAGAAGCTCACCTTGGTCTTCATGTGGGTCTCCCCACTGGTGGAACTGGGACTGTCCTTGACTCACCATTGCCTGCCTGTGGATCCTTTTCCCCTAACTGAGCTGCCTTGTCTGGCCTCAGTGAGAGAGGATGTATCTAGTCCTGAGTTGACTTGATGTACCAGAATGGTTTAGTTCCCAGACAGGGCTGATCCCTTCTCAGAGAGAGGGCAGAGAGTGCTGTGTTAGGGGGGCCTAGAAGGAAGCTGTCATTGGGATGTAAAGTAAATAAATTAATTAATGAAAGAAAAGAGCCTCCCTCCACAAAAAAAAAAAAAAAACAAAAAAACCAAAAAAAAACAAAAGAACCAGAGAAACCTTCAATATGATTTTCCTAATGATGTAACAACTCCCATCATTTTTACAGGCAACCTTTATCCTTTTTTTCTCTACCTCCTCCACTGAATTTCTTATTCTTCTATCTTTGCAGCATCTATTCTATAGGGAATGAAGCATTTCTCATAAAGCAATTATCTGTGTGCCTTTCTTGCTCCAGAGTTGTTTGAGGCCTTTATTGCTTGATTACTAATCCTTTATCATGTTTATTGTTTTAAAAAATTCTCAGCAATTCTCATATTTTCTTTTCATGTTGTTCTGGTGTTACAGAACCAAATCTTTTATGCTTTGGTGTAATTAATTCTTAACCGGCATTTTCACTTGTGTGGCTTGTACCTTTGGTGTTGGAATAAATTGTCACAAAGAAGCAGCCATGTTTTCTCATTGATTTCTTGTTTCAGATCTTACATTTAGACTTTGATTCTAGTTTCAGCTTCTATTTTGTTTATGGTTATGGTTGTGAATACTTGATCGAATCTGGAATCATCTAAGACACAGTCCTCTGGATGTTTCTTTTAGAAATCTTTAAAAGAATAAAGTGACAGGGGCTAGCCCTCCTATAGATTACCTTGGTTCTTCTGTAAGACTATTCCATTTTAGTATTGTGTAGGACCGTGAAAGGCAGCCTGGTTCAGAAACCCTGGTGGACCAGAAGAACATCAGGCATTTTGCCACACTCCCTGACACTATACCACTGACATGAGGCCACAGCCCTCAGTAGATTTGTGGCCATCAGTCATGTAAAGGCAAAGCCCTAAGCCCCTCCACAGGGGCTAGTGGTCACATAGCCTCAAGACAGATCCCCATTTTAATGAAGTACCTAAAGGCCTGGAGGCTTAGCCAATAAACTCCCCTTCCAAGATACCCTTCCCTGAAAAAGATATTTAACCTCAGGCCCGCCCTGAGAACTGGTGTACGGTTTTACTCATCTACTTTCTGCCATGACAATAAATGTCTGAAAACCATGGACTGTCTCTTTTCATCAGGATCTGCCATGGGGATAGACCTTCACCTAAAGAGACAGCCACCTAATCTTCTGCAGAAGACCTCTCAGCACTATGAGCCAAGGACTCTCCTCCCTGAGGGATCGAGCAGCTGGGCTATATCCAGCCTTCGGGCCCCCACTCTGTTGTCAGCTCTTCTTCAGAATCCAGCGGTGCCTAGATGCCCAAGAACCTGAGAACCAGACGTCCCCAGCCTCTCTGCAGGGCAGGCGACACCTGAGCCAGCCCTCTGTCCAGCTCTGGTGTGGGGTAAGCGCAATCAACTTCCGGAGTCCCACAACTTGAGTGGCCCAAGCCCTGTGGCAGAGCAGACATGGGACACCACAAACCCTACAATATTGGACCTCTCCATTTATAAACATGATGGAAAATAGTTTCTAATAAAAATGTCATTGATTCTGTGAATAGGTTTCAGAAGTATGGACATTTTAAGAAAATAAATATTCAACCTACAAACTAAAGATATATTTCTATTATTAGAGATTTTAACTTATTTCAACATTATTTCTTATATTAATTCCAAAGTACCTTTTCTTCCTTGATTAAATCTATTCCACAAGTATTTTTTGTATAACATTGTAAATAAAGTAGTTGCTATAATTTTATGAAGATATTCTGAGTAGCAGCTTCAATCTTAACATCTTCAGGCACATATGGGAATATTCTAGGTGGATTTTCATTAAATAACACATTCTCATTCATGGACAAGGAGAAAAGATAGCTGACAAATTTTGTGAAAGTTTGAAAAGAATGACCTTAATATAGGCTCATATACTTGAATGCTTATTTATCAGCAGGTAGCAGTGTTTGAAAAGATTAGAAGGACTTGGAGGTATGGACATTTGGGAGTAGGTGTGGCCTTCCTGGCAATAATGTATCCCTATAGATGGGATTTGAGGTTCAAAAAAACACACTAGGCCTATGTTCTCTTTTTGCCTATGAAATAGTATATAATTCTTAGTAACTGCTCCAGTGCCTGCATGTATGACCCCATGACCCCCTCCACGATAACAACAGACTAAACCTCCAAAACTGTGAGTGAGCCCCATTCAAATGATTCCTTTCATAGAACTTGCCTTGGTCATTTTGTCTCTTCATAAGGATAAAACAGTGACTAAGACAACTTCTAAGCACATTTTCCAGGTGCAGCTATACTTTCATGATGAGGCCATTTTGTTCCTAACCAGGCTTACAAATTAGAGTAATGAGTTAGATGGATGAACAATGTTTCTGATCAATATAAATGTCATGTAGCAGGTCACATTCATGTTATAGGCCCATGCTAGATGTTTTCAGATCTTTTCAGACACTGGTTTATTTGATGATTTTGCTGTAAAGTGATTACTTTCTTTTTGTTCTTTTTCATAAATCTGGTGTTCATCATAGCCCTTCAATGACTGATTCTTGCCACCTTCTGTATTACACAAGTTTTATTCAACTCAAATTATTCTGTGTCAAATTCTATCAAAGAATCACATTTCATGGTGTTATCAAAACTAGTTCAAGAAAGCAAGCATGTGTTATGATAAGAACTGGAAACTACTCCTGGTTTTGATGGTAACAGGGTCCTCATTTGAAATTGTAGATATAATATAGTCTCTGGCATATGGAGAGTACTCTAATGCTAAATATTTTACCAGCAATCACCAGAGAAGAGAGATATTTGGAAACAATATAGTGATCCATACAGCATTCAGACATATAAAAGTTTCTGGGACAGCATTGGGAGTGGGAACAATTTCGAAGACTCTTTTAAAGTTTCGTTGATATTCTACAGAGTGATCCATAAAAGCACAAAAGAGTAACACATACAATTCAAATGGAAGCACAAGGATCAGAATGCCTTTATTTGTACCTTTTGGTAATGACATTTTCACCTGTAGTGAGAAGACATAAAATTCAAGAGCATCCAGGATGGCATACATAGATATGTTAAATTTCCAAGCAACTCATGATTTTAATGAGGTCAGCTGGTTATGATATCATTGAATCGTGGTAGGGAAAACTTTAGATTTTGCCACAGAAGATGGAGATGACTAAGACTCTGACGATTGTAGCTACTTATATACCCACAGCTTATGGAGCAGTAAGTCTTCCTCACCTCCCTCTGTTAAACACACTCAACATGTTCATGTAGAGAGAAGGGTCACCTCTAAAGTGGTCTCACACTCATGTATACAAGAGGACATTGAATAAGTGTCTATGTGTCTTGTCTTTTATTTGCTGTGGCCATTACTTGAGAGATACCATTTTTTAAATGGACGTTAATTATTAGAGAAATGGGTATGGGAATTTCAGGTATGGATGTCTGTCCTCATCATTTCTGTATTATAAGGACCCAAAATATTATGGTTAAATGGCATGACAGAGCAAGATTGCTCAACCATGTCTGCCAAGACTCAGAAAGAAAGGATAGGTTCATAAATACCCTTCCAAAGCATAACCATAAATTAGACTACAAAGTAACTATTAGTATTATGAGAAATTTAGTAATCTGAGGATAATAAGTAGGAAAGATTAACTGGGATAGGAAATTACCTTTTTAAGGAAAATGAGACAAATATAAAATAATGATTTTTCCTTAAACACTTGCAAACTGGTATAGTAAATATAAGTTTTGTTATTTTGCTATAGAAACACAACTATAACAATTTATCAAGAGTTATAATTCCCATTAAAAACAATATAGAGTAACACACTCATTTGATAATGATTAGATTTTCCACGAGTATCTTATAAGCATTTTCAAAGGAAATAATCCTATTGCACATGCACTGAAGGAGAAACAGGTTCCTCTTGGAACTCATTAGGCACTGCTGTCTCATCAAAAGCTACAGAGGTGTGAAAATTTTTCATATCTAGTGTACAATGGACAGATGTTCAGTGGGAATTAGTTTAAAGCATACATTGTGTAGCTATGCTATATTTTTAAAAAGTGAAGGCAAAATTAGTTTACTAATCCTTATCTGCGAAGATCTTAATTAGACATGCACTGTTGATTGATACTTGTTATTTAAAAAGGAAAACAAACTCAGTAGTGTTAGAAAAAAATTTAACTGGTTGTATCCTTAATTTTTAAGTTATAACTTGGTAAAATTATGTTATATCCCCCCTTCTCATATATGACCCCACTGTGAAGTCACACAAGTCAGCATCCTATGGGAAGCATGGTCAACTGTGCTCTGGATTGAGGTGGGATTGGAACTTACAGAATAAATAAAATGGCACAGTGAGTTTTGAGGAGTTACTTTCTCAAGAATGAGCATACCTAGCCAGCCTCAGAAAAGACAGGAGACAGACACATCTCTGCACGTACATTTTGCCCCTTGAAACCACGTCATATGGATAAAAAGAAAGAGAAACCACCCTCTATGCAGTCTGGAAGATTTAAAAGAGTTCCAGAAACCCTGCATGAAGCTTGTTTTTCTTTCTTTGAACTCACTGATGAGGTAAGTGAGGTGTTTTCTCCTGTGGGGAATCCAGGGAGCAAAACAGGAAAGGGAAGAAAAGTCAGAATGTTCTGCCCTGTTGGTCCCTTTGAACTTGACCAGGACCCTGAGCAGGGGGTTGATTAGCAGCCAAACAGCAGCTGCCTCAGAACACAACTGCTGAGTAAGACACTGAGCTTGAAGGGAAGGTGTGCACATGTGCTTAAAAATTATGCATTCAGGCAAGTCAGCTCTCTTTTTAAGGATCAAGAAAGGAGAAGATATGTTCCCTCCTGGGCACAGGGTATTCCTCTATTATGGTTTCTTGGAGGAGGTGCTTTGATCTATTGATTTTTAAGAAGGAGATAAAGAATTGTATGTATTTGCCTCTGTGTGTGTGTGTGTGTGTGTGTGTGTGTGTGTGTGTGTGTTAGACAATGGGGATTTTATAAAACATCTGCTCTTTTCATCTTTCACTTCCTGTACAAACACAGACACAGACACACACACACACACACACACACACACACACACACACACACACACACTTGAACTCATGGAGTAACAGTCACAGGCACACATCTATCTGTATTCAGATGATAGATGGTAATTTTTTTTTTTTTTTTTTTTTGCTATTGCAGGTATATTTGTTGTTAAAATACTATAGATGAATTTCACTATAATACAGTCTTCTTAGGCACATTTTATTTTATTTTGCTGTTAGGCAGGTGACTAGCTTCAGTAAACCAGGAGTAGAATGGCTATGTACTTATTCTCTACTTATACTTATCTCTCTTACTTATGTTTTCTCTACTACAACTTCTGTGATAGTGTCCAAGGCAGACTGAGTGCAGCATTAATCTACATAATAAACATAGATTTTAGAAAGCAATTTGACACCATAGTCATTTAGTATCAAACAATAGTCACAGGTTTCTTGCTAGGGCTCCTGACCTGCCCAGCCATGGGATTCTTTTTTCTGAAAAGTTCCTTCTCCTTAACATCTAACAAGAGTCACAAAAATTGTTTGATCATGGCATGTTCATTTTTTTCTATCTACGGTTACTAATTAAAAGTCCAGCATCCTTTCAATTCTCCGAGTAGTAATTAAAATAAACCAAGCAACACCAGAACCATTAATCCAATAACTGTCTCTGCAGTGGAATCAGTTGGAAATTTCATGTTGGGCATAGAAGCTGTTGAGTGTCCTTGCTAGAAAAGATCTTAGTAGGTGACTACTTGAAAAAAATGTGATTTGATATTTACAGGAATGTGCAGGAGGCAAGGTCAGTTATCTATAGAATTATGTAGATTTTGCAGCAACTACTTAATAAAACTGAAAGGTTATAGCAACTAATATGCAATTTAAGTTGACTGACAGCAGCTGCATCTTTTAGAGGTAGTGGTAGAGGTGCTCCTTTGTTATTTTCCTTTACCACAGAAATACTTCAAAAGAGGACAAGAAATACTTTTTTAGAAGGTGAATAAAACACAAAGTAACTCATATTATGGTTCAGAAATATGCATAGATATTATTTATTCAGATAGATACCAAATATGCTGTTGATGAAAATTTGACCTGGCCAGTTTAATTTGTTCAATGTTTCTTGGTTAATAGAAAAGGTCAGAGAGTTGCAGAGAAAATTAATAACTTATAGTCAGTAGCAAAGGTAGTTGTCTTCAAAGTATTTTATGTGCTGAAACTTATTGAAATGGTGTCTATTCAAAGAATTGGGAAAGGATGTCATATTTTGTTTTTCTAATTGTGCTCCTTTGACTTAATTGGGCTAAACTCCTACAAGTCAGAATTTTTTTTTATTAGATATTTTCTTCATTTACATTTCAAGTGCTATCCCATAAGTCCCCTATACCCTCCCACCATCCTGCTCCCCTACCCACTCACTCCCATTTCTTAGTCCTGGTGTTCCCCTATATTGACGCATATAAAGTTTGCTAGACCAAGGGGCCTCTCTTCCCAATAATGGCCAACTAGGCCATCTTCTAAAACAAATGCAGCTAGAGACATGAGCTCTGGGGGTTCTGATTAGTTCATATTGTAGCTCCATCTATAGGGTGGCAGACCCCTTCAGCTCTTGGGTACTCTCTCTAGCTCCTACATTGGGGACCCTGCGTTCCACCCTATAGATGACGGTGAGCATCCATTTCTGTATTTTCCGGGCACTGACAAAGCCTCACAGGAGACAGCTATATCAGGGTCCTTTCAGCAAAATCATGCTGGCATATGGAGTAGTGTCTGTGTTTGGTGGATGATTATGGGATAAACCTCCAGGTGGGGCAGTCTCCCGAGGGTCCATCCTTTCATCTTAGCTCCAAACTTTGTCTCTGCAACTCCTTTCATGGATATTTTATTCCCTATTCTAGGGAGGAATGAAGTATCCACACATTGGTCTTCCTTCTTGAGTTTTTTTTTTGTGTGTGTGTGTGTTTGTGTGTTTTGGAAGTTGTATCTTGGGTATTCAAGGTTTCTGAGCTAATATCAACTTATCAGTGAGTGCATATCAAGTGACTTCTTTTGTGATTGGGTTACCTCACACAGGATAATATCCTCCAGATACATCCATTTGCCCAAGAATTTCATAAATTCATTGTTTTTAATAGCTGAGTAGTACTCCATTGTTTAAATGTACAACATTTTCTGTATCCATTCCTCTGTTGAGGGACATCTGGGTTCTTTTCAGCTTCTGGCTATTATAAATAAGGCTGCTATGAACATAGTGGAGCATGTGTCCTTGTTACCAGTTGGAACATCTTCTGGGTATATGCCCAGGAGAGGTATTGCTGGATCAATTGGCAGTACTATGTCCAGTTTTCTGAGGAACCGCCAGACTGATTTCCAGAGTGGTTGTACCAGCTTGCAATCCCACCAGCAATGAAGGAGTGTTCCTATTTCTCCACATCCTCGCCAGCATCTGCTGTCACCTGAATTTTTGATCTTAGCCATTCTGACTGGTGTGAGGTGGAATCTCAGGGTTGTTTTGATTTGCATTTCCCTGATGATTAAGGATGTTGAACATTTTTTCAAGTGCTTCTCTGATTTTGGTATTACTCAGTTGAGAATTCTTTGTTTAGCTCTCTACCCCATTTTTTAATGGAGTTATTTGAATTTCTGGAGGCCAGTTTCTTGAGGTCTTTGTATATATTGGTTATTAGCCCCCTATCAGATTTAGGATTGGTAAAAATTCTTTCCCAATCTGTTGGTGGCCTTTTTGTCTTCTTGACAGTATCTTTTGCCCTACAGAAGCTTTGCAATTTTATAAGGTCCCATTTGTCAATTCTTGATCTTATAGCACAGGCCATTGCTCTTCTGATTAGGAATTTTACCCCTGTGTCCATATCTTCAAGGGTTTTCCCTACTTTCTCCTCTATAAATTTCAGTGTCTCTGGTTTTATGTGGAGGTCCTTCAACCACTTAGACTTGACCTTAGTACAAGGAGATAAGAATGGATCAATTCCTATTCTTCTACATTTTGACTACCAGTTGTGCCAGCACCATTTGTTGAAAATGTTGTCTTTTTTCCACTGGATGGTTTTAGCTCCCTTGTCAAAGATAAGGTGACCAAAGGTGTGTGGGTTCATTTCTGGGTCTTCAATTCTATTCCATTGGTCTACCTGTCTGTTGCTGTACCAGTACCATGCAGGTTTGATCACAATTGCTCTGTAGTATTGCTTGAGGTCAGGCATGGTGATTCCACCAGAGGTTCTTTTATTGTTGAGGATAGTTTTTGCTATCCTAGGTTTTTTCTTATTCCAGATGAATTTGCAAATTGCCCTTTCTATCTCAGTGAAGAATTGAGTTGGTATTTTGATGGGGATTGTGTTGAATCTTTCGATTGTTTTCGGCAGGATAGCCATTTTGACTATATTAATCCTGGCAATATGAGCATGGGAGATCTTTGCATCTTCTGAGATCTTCTTCAATTTCTTTCTTCAGACACTTGAAATTCTTGTATTTCAGATCTTTCACTTCCTTAGTTAAAGTCACACCTAGGTATTTTATATTATTTGTGACTCTTGTGAAGGGTGTTGTTTTCCTAATTTCTTTCTCATCCTGTTTATCCTTTGTGTAGAGGAAAGGCCACTGATTTGTTTGAGTAAATTTTATATCTAGCTACTGTGCTGAAGCTTTTTTTCAGGTTTAGGAATTCTCTGGTGGAATTTTTTTTTTTAAATCTAGAAACAAAAAATAAATTAAGTCAACTCTATATCAACTGTATTTCACAGTATGGAATTTTACTAATTAATACACATACAAAAAGTGCTCACAATATTCTTAGTTACTGAGTAAAATGCCCTGTGTGAGGATTGAGTGCCTTAAGTACTGTGCTAGTTTTTATAGTAACCAAATAGCTGAGAATCTGTTTCTGGTTCATAAGTATGGTGCGAACTTCTTTGCCTTTCAGAAATGTCTGGTTAATATAATTTATAGATGCTGGGAACATTCATTTATCTATTCACACATTGTTGGGAGTCTGTGCCACCAAGTCAGAAGTGGCTATAATCAAGTTCTGCTGCCTCGAATCTTCCCTTCACGGATGAGGAGAGTGAGAAAATACACTTTATTGTCAGATTTATAGGTTTGCTGTCTACATTTGTATCATTTTAGTCTTGCTGTTGCTGTTCTCTTTTGAGACAGGATTCCTTTGTGTAGCCCTGACTGTCCTAGAACTAGTTCTATAGACCAGGCTGGCCATGAACTTACCCAGCTTGGCTTGCCTTTCTCTGCCTCCAGAGGTTAAAGGTCCAACTATTGTCAAGTTTTAAATAGCCACAGCTGCTGTTTCTTACAACACTTTGATACAAATGCATGATGGAGAATGGAAATATGACTAAAAGAACCCTTTGCTTATCTGTTTTAAAAGTTTGCCATTGTCACAAGGTTATTTTCTGAGAAAAGGGAAAATCATGTGAGATTATTATACCTTGACATTGACACCTTTTTGCAACCTATACCAGCAGACCTGCTCTTAAGGTGTGTAACATGTTTTCTGAAAGGGAATTGATATGAGGGAGGGGAAGTAAAGAAATGAAAGGATTTGTTGACATGGAAAGTGTATATTTCCTCTCCTGCTTGGTCCTCTTGCTTAAGATGATGAGATAGGGCTGGGAAACTGCTCAGGGGTTAAAAGACTTGCTACTCCAGCCTAATGATCAACACCTGGACACCCAGACCTCATCTTAATACACAATACCACTCCTGGGCATATACCCAGAAGATGCTCCAACTTGTAATAAGGACACATGCACCACTATGTTTATAGCAGCCCTATTTATAATAGCCAGAAGCTGGAAAGAACCCAGATGTCCCTCAACAGAGGAATGGATACAGAAAATGTGGTACATTTACACAATGGAGTACTACTCAGCTACTAAAAACAATGAATTGTTGAAATTCTTAGGCAAGTGGATGGATCTGGAGGATATCATCCTATCTGAGGATCACAAAAGAACACACATGGTATTCCCTCACTGATAAGTGGATTTTAGCCCCAAAACTCAGAATACCCATGATACAATTTGCAAAACACATAAAACTGAAGAAGGAAGACCAAAGTGTAGATGCTTCGATTCTTCTTAAAAGGGGGAATAAAATACCCATTGAAGGAATTAGAGAGACAAAGTTCAGAACAGAGACTGAAGGAATGACAATCCAGAAACTTCCCAACCTGAGGATCCATCCCAACCCAGACACTATTGCAGATGCCAACAAGAGCTTGCTGATGGGAGCCTGATATAGCTGTCACATGAGAGGCTCTGTCTGACTAATACAGAAGTGGATGCTCACAGCCATCCATTAAACGGAGCATAGGGTCCCCAGTGAAGGAGCTAGAGAAAGGACCCAAGGAGCTGAAGGGCTTTGCAACCTCCTAGTATAAACAACAATATAACCAATAACCCCAGAGCTCCCTGGGACTAAACCATGAATCAAATAAAACTCACGGAGGCCCTTGTGGCTCTAGCTGCATTTGTAGCAGAGGATGGCCTATTCAGTCATCGGTAAGAGAAGGACGTCCTGTCCTTGGTTTTGTGAAGGCTCTATGCCCCAGTGTAGGTTAATGCCAGGGCCAAGAAGCTGGAGTGGGTAGATCAGGGAGCAGGGGAACGGGGTGGGGGGCGGCGGGGGACTCAGGGTGCATGCTCTCATGCCCTGTCACAAAACCCAGAAGAACCTAGAAATAAATACAGAGAACATGGAAGGTTTTTTTTTTTTTTTTTCAGCCAGTTAGTTTCCAATTTATCAATCAGACTGTAAGTTTTAAGGTACTTGGAATTTTTTAAAAAAATATATCATATATTTAATTTAGGGACAGCAATGTCAGAGCCAGGCGGTGGTGGCACACAACTTAATCCCAGCACTTGGGAGGCAGAGGCACTCTGATTTCTGAGTTCGAGGCCAACCTGGTCTACAAAGTGAGTTCCAGGACAGACAGGGCTATACAGAGAAACCCTGTCTCAGACAAAAAAAAAAAAAAAAAAGACAGTGTAGTGAGCTGAACAGCACCTAGTGAGCTGAACAGCACCTGACAGCAGTTTCTTACACAATTTCATCTACTTTCAACTCAATTAATATTTTTTATGTACATGTCTTCCATATTGTTCAGCTCCACAGCTTTGTGTTAGACTATCTAATACTAAACAACCAGAGATGCTGAAAATTTTCTGGAGCTCTGGACTTGGGCCAAGTTGGAATTCTCTGAGGAAAATTCACATGTGATGTGTCTGCTGTCAACCAAGGCAGAGCACCTGCCTCTGAAGCATGCCTGCTGGTCATCTGTGTTTTGCTTTTGAAAATAATTGTTAAGATAAACTAATGAATTGTTTTTTATGCTCTTTGATAGACTTTACTTAATCCATAACGGTTTTGTTCTCAGAAGTAAATCTAAGAGCAGTATAGCTGCAAGTTACATGTTTATAATTAAAGAAAAAAAAATATGTTTCTGGGTAAAACAAACTACTAAATGGATTAAAAATAAATTCCATGTACAGTCATGAGTGTTGATTGACCTTGAGCGTCAAATGTTGTTTTCCACACTTTTACCTCAATTATTTAGCTACTTTTTACTGGGAGTGAGGAGGGAGAGGACTTCAGTTCTGTTAAAACATGTTGTCCCATTCTTTCTCTCTTTACCTTATACGTTTACTAGTATATTTCTGCATTAACATGCATGCTTTTCTCAGTCTCTTGTTGTGGTATGACTCCAGATTGTATATAAATTTAATAGGGTATTCTTCTATTAAAAACAAGTTACAACTTCATAGGCTCCAGTTGTCCAGTAGTGTTTGACAAGATTAAGTCTAGTGTTTGGTTTAGTATCCTTCAGGTTGCTTTAGTTTTACATAAATTTCCTGTTTCTTTATCAGTGCCTGCACCAATCCCAGGACTGTCTGTTCAGCTTTTTTTGTTTGTTTGTTTGTTTGTTTTTGTTTTGTTTTGTTTTTGTTTTTCGAGAAAGGGTTTCTCTGTATAGCCCCAGCTGTCCTGGAACTCACTCTGTAGACCAGGCTGGCCTCTAACTCAGAAATCCGCCTGCCTCTGCCTCCTGAGTGCTGGGATTAAAGGCATGCACCACCACGCCTGGCAAAGTGTTTACTATTGGCGTAGCTTTGCAATTCTCTATTAGGTTCCTGTTAGCTTATTTTATTCGCTGCAATTTCTCGATGTCCCTTTTTTTATATTTCTTTTTTTCAGGTCTCTACTTTTCAAAAGCTGTATGTGTTCTTCTTGGTATGATAAGAAGTAAGAAGTTGCTCCTCCTAGTGATCTTACTCCCTTTGTTAAAGTCTTTTTTTTCTCTTTCTTGTTTAATATCAACATATAACCTGATTTTGTCAAGCTCTGTGTTCAGCCGAATATAATTATAAAACAAATATGAGAAAATTTCTGTGAGGCATTAAATGAAGGAAATTATTAATGTTGACACTCTGGCCAGAATTCATTCTCACTCTGTGAATTCACTAGGTCCTTTCCAGACCCTGCATTTATTATTTAGGTTGTTAGAAGTAAATATAACATACATGGTGGCTTATATTACAGAAATATGGTTTTTCACAGGTGTAAGATAGAGAATAAAATCAGGCTGTCTGCAGGATTGGTTCCCACTGAAAACCGTGAGGAGGAACCTGCTCCAGCTTCTCTCATGGGCATGTCCAAAGCCCTGTTCACCTTGCATGTCTCTCTCATCTTACTCTATGCATTTTACTGTATCCCTCTTTACTGTTGTAATGAGATTGGCCACCATACTGAATTCTAATAGACCCAGGACACAATTTAAATGTGATTGGCATTTTCAATACCTTATCTCTCTAAGGTTTTCATCATAGTTCTGAGGTTAAATCTGCAGCCTCTGCTCTTTTAGCAAAACAAAAACCAACCCAGAAAACATGCTGAATGGTTCTATGATGTATTTGCAATTCTTGAATTCAAGCAATTGATAACAATCCTATAAAATCTTTGTATTCCTTACAGTGTATCACTCCACTTAAACTCTCCACAGTACCCAACACAGAAAATCTTTAAAAAAAACTATAAAAAGCCTGTTATGTAAACATATATGGCAGCCTGTCAATATCAATTATTTTGTATACTAATACATACATTTTAGTAACTGACATTATACTTCAAAAATTGTACCTCATAGATAAAGCCAATTTTTTTTCTCCAAATGGTTTTACAATGTTCACATTAATATTATTTGAGATCTCCTTAATATAAAACCCTAATAATGTCATCTTTAAATTAGCATATAGTATTTGTTAATATAAAACATCTATGCAGTGAAAACTCACTAAACTAACAAATATCTGGGTAGAAAGGAAATAATGTCATACATTAAATTTTCTATATATTTAATTTTTGCCCATAAGACATGGCCGGAATGATGAAAATTAATACATTAAGGTAAACACAAGGAGATGTTTAAAAATTTTGATCATTTTTCTCTTTATTTATTTTCTGTGTTAAATTAATTCCACATTCCACGGCTTCTAAAATAAGTATATCTGGACATAGTCCTATGAGAAAATCCATTTTCTATTCTTTCAGGATTTTCAATATAAATTATACCTGTGTCATCCCAGAACCAGCAAACTCATTCAGCTGACTGAAAACTAAAAATGTCACCTAACTCAAGATACTCTCATCTAATCCACACATGTATCCATCACTCAATCTCTTCTTGCCAGTCACATGAAGGCGGAGTGTTTTTATCTTGGCATCTGAAAGAAAAGTCTTCTGAGAGGATTGGAACAGGAGCTCTGTCCACGATGAAGAGCAGCAGAAGATGGAATTTTATTTCCTAAAGTGTGTGCAGAGCCCTGGATCACTGCAGGAGAGGTAGACGGGTGTGCGTATTGACCATTGCATCTGAATAGCATCTGGTGGATCACAACGGGATATGAGTGTGCTTGCTCACTTCCAGTGAGCACATGCTATCACCTCAATCGGACATAAGTGGAAGACTGTTTGACAGCCTGAATGTTGAGCCCGATGAGTGCATTTCTTTCATTGGATTTACAAGACTGTTTATTATGCAGTTAGTACAACTGACAAAGTAGTATATTCCTGAGGAGCTGAATTACACATGGTAATCCCAGGCTCACCCTGATGTTTCAGTAAATTATTCAACATTCATACCATGAAATTATCAGTGTGACATTTCTCAAAAGTCCAAATGCTCTCAAATTATTGCAAAGAAAAAAATTGTTATAATAATAAAATCTGTAGTGGGTTTGGCCTAATCCTGCTTGTATTCTAATGTTAATTTGCCCCCCCCCCCAACTGCTTACAGTGTCTGGGACCCTGTCTCCCAGTTGGTTCTGATTAGTTTAAAAAAATGCCAACAGCCAATACATGGGAAGGACAGACAGTGTCTGGTTGTCGGAATTTCCCAGGCTTGGGACTAGGAGAGAGGAAGAAAAGGAGGGGAGATCCTCCATGCTGGGAGACTGTGGAGGAGAAGAGAGAAACACCATGCCTGACAAAAGTGCAAGACAGAAAGGCATAGTTGCCATGTCAGGGAGCCAGAAGAGCAAATGCAGAGAGCAGCCCAGTTGGGCAGCCCTCTGGATCCAGAGCAGCCAAGACAGAATATAGAATTTAGTAAATCATAACTAGGGATTGTTGGTGGGAGATGAATTAACAGTATGGCAATTTTAAGGCATATTAAGATGTGAAGGCTGTGTGCTGTTCATTTGGGAACAATCATTGGGGTGGATAGCAAAGTCACTCCCCGGCTTTATTTTTTAAATAGTAATTCTACAGAAATCAGTAATAGAAACAAGACTGGTATTATGTCTATCAATACAAAATAATTTGTGTTTAAAAAATGAATTTCCATTTCATTACTGGGTCAATAACCCCCTACTCATACATGCCCACACCCACAAACACACACATTCATAACAGACCAGTTGCTAAGTGTTAAGGAAATCTTTAGGATGCCCAAGAATATTTACATAGAACAATTAGAGTCATACAACCCATTCATCCATACAGAACAGTCTTTGTTCAGTTGTAGTGTTTTGCTTTGGACACACACACACACATACACACACACACACTTTTTTTTTTTCTTCTGTAGACAATGATATAAAAATCATCTGCACTGTGCCAAGATTTTGTCAGAGGTAAAAGAAAAAGTGTTTGTACTTCTATAAAAAAAAAAAGTACTTAGTGTTTCTTAAGGGATCAGTTAAGCTTTCCTGCTTAGAAAATTACTGCTTTGACATCTTTCAATACACTTCATCCTAGATTTATAATTCTACTTTAAGTCTTTAAAAGAAGTTACACTGTACTGTGAAGGATTTTCTTTTCCTGGAAACAATCTCTAAACTTGAAAATGAATTGAGTTTGTGACCTTGAAATCAAAAGACCCAGTACACCGCTCAGACAGTAGGCTCTAGCACACTTCCAAAGCCGTACTTTTTTATTTATTAGAACTTTCTTTTCTGTGACTTAACATACAAAGATCAGACATTTTGAAGGGTAATGAAATAAAGATTTCCAGCAGTTAAAAAAAAATCCCGTATTAATCTGTCTATGTGACTAACGACTTTGGTGACTATGTGTCTCATATTCTTCATATTTAATAAGAGGAATGCTCAGGGTTATGAGTATGGAATAGTTACTGTAAAAAACAGAGATCTGTGTTAAATCTCCAAAACACACGCCAGGGAGATCAATAGGTGCATGTCCTCTTAGAACTGGGTTGCATTTCTAGGTCCAGCATCTGAGAATCTTTATTTCAAAGAATTTTGGATGGTTCTTGAGGAATTACATCCAAAGTCTTCTCGCCTCTACCTGCACATATAAGCAGGTAAATGCCCCCTCATTCACTGAAACACATGTGAACAGACATGTTCACACACCCTCGCACACATACACGTACACACACATGCACACACATACATGCACACAAAAATATTCATTTCATTGTATATAAAGTGATCTGGACAAAGAATTCCAATTAATATATGGAATGCATTTAGCACACTATGATGTATCACATGGTTTCTATGTCTTTTGATGCTTTCATTGGAGCTAAGAGATAAAAACTTTTAATTAAGCTTGAAAATTATTATGGAAATAAACGCAAAAGGTATTTGCCTCATAGAATTGCCAAGTAATTTGACAAGTAACTCTTAAATTTGTAAAGTGTGTTTGATGGTTTGCATATGCTTAGCTCATGGGAAGTAACACTATTAGGGGGTGTGGTCTTGCTTGAATAGGTCTGGCCTTCTTGGAAATAGTATAGCATTGTTGGGGGAAGTATGTCACTGTAAGGGTGGGTTTTAAGAGCCTCCTGGCTTCCTGTGGAAAATAGTCTTCTGCAGATCAAAGACTCTTAGCCTCTCCAGCACCACATCCTCCTGGATGCTGCCATGTTTCCTGTCATGATGATAGTGGACTAAACCTCTAAAACTGTCACTATCTGCAATCAACTGTTGTCCTTTATAAGAGTTGCCTTGGTAATGATGTCTTTTACAGTAATGAAATTCAAACTAAAACACTGGGGTAATAGTCAAACATGAAATTACATGCACATTTATTAACATGGTGGGTTTGTCTGTGCTTGTAAATGCCCACGTTACCGCCTCGCCAGCAAGAATGGACATGGACACCAGAATCCTTCTGCAAGCATACCTTTATTACATCATGTGGAGGAAGAGGGCGAGCTCAAGATGGGTCCCACTTATATACACCTCAGTGAGATGTGTGTCGTCAGGATTGGCTGACTGCCCATTAACTCAAGTTACACCCCGGGATGGGCGGTGACTTACGTGGCTTTGTCACAAGTGCATGCACACTGAACTTGTTTGCTTGTCCCAGGCTGGGGGTGGTGACAGGATGTTGGCGCCATCTTGGAATGGCGGCAGAACCAGCTTGGGCGCGGCTCTCTACATGTGCTGAACAGCATTCATTGTTGTAATTATACATATATATTTTTATTTTTATTTTACATTAAGAGAAATAGCCCTGTTCTAAATTTTAATTACATAACTATGCTTTTGTTAGCATTTTATAAGTTTTTAATAGAGCCTGCCAAACATTAAAAAGCAATGTGACCTTCTATATTATATTCTGCAAAGATTGTCTAAAGTTACTAATGTCTAATGATATTAAATTACTTTGTAATAAATTGTATGACTTTTTCTTAAATAGTCATACTTGGGCATAAAATGGTCTTAGAGTTTTAAGCTTTTTATTAATTAATGTCAATAATTAAAAGTAGCCCTGAATTTAACAGTTTTGTAGAAGAGTAAGGAAGAGAATTCATCGTAATACACATTACAGCTAATTCTAAATTAACTAAATGAATTACTAAAGTATCTTTTGAACAATTTAAAATCTTTTATATTTTGAAAAATTATTATATTTTGTTTTAACTTTGTAAGTTATAATCCAACCTAATATATTTTTATAATTTTAAGGTAGATACATTTATATATACTATTGTTACTAATTATTAAAAAAATTAAAAATTATGTGCAATTTATTTTAAACTAAGTGAAATTTAAGTCGCTTAATTTTTTCTTTCTTAAATTGAAAATTTAAAGAATACAAAGTATTTTCTGGGAATTAAGGAGAAGTTAATATATTTTATAACTTAGCTGCAAAATTCATATCACCTAGGACAACCTGTGGTACTGACAAATTTCTTATGAAAATAGTCCATATTCCCGCTGGGCATGTTGGCACATGCCTTTAATCCCAGCATTCTGGAGGCAGAGGCAGGCAGATTTCTGAGTTTGAGGCCAGCCTGGTCTACAAAGTGAGTTCCAGGACAGCTAGGGCTGTACAGAGAAACAGAGAAACCCTGTCTCAAAAAAAAAAAAAAAAAGGAAAAAAAGAAAAAAAGAAAATAGCCATATTCTTTATCATATTAGGAGAAGCATGCTTGATCTATGATATTGTATGTAAAAACATCTATATACATACATGTGTGTACTGTAAATATGATTAATCACTTCAAACTGCATTATATGAACGTGTATGCATGCAAACTGCTATATACAAAGATATAAATACTGTAAGATGACATGTGAGGATGACTTATGAGTAAATTGGGGTGTATCAATGACTAATGAGCTTAATTATCAGTTGTCATCAGAGGAAAAAAGTAGTCATTGCTTTAACTGATAAAAAACAAGAGCAATATATCATTTGGAAATAAGGAAGGTATATCAACCAAAAAATATTAAAAACTCAGGACTTATTGCAATTTAAAATCATGAAGTAGAAATTTGATAGGCAGACACATGCATAAATATATACTATGTCAATAATATAATTAATTATATAGCCATAATACAGATGTGGACACAGGCATGCTTATTACTGTTTTTATTGCTATGAAAATATATGTGAGCTATAGAGACAGCTCAATGCTTAAGTGTACCTCTGTGCTTCTAGAGTTGGAATCCTAGCCCTCATATCTTGAGCTTACAATTTCCTGTATAGTCTCACTTGGTAATTTGATGCCCCTTCTTGCTTTCAAAGGCAACCTTAAAAGTAAGCAAACACAAACAGACACACATATATACATATAAAATTAAGTCTTTAGGATATGGTGTGTGTGTGTGTGTGTGTGTGTGTGTGTGTGTACCTGTGTGTATGTGTGCATGCCTGTGTGATTTGTGTGCATTTACCTATACTTCTCTGGAAATATTATGCAAATTGCAATTGGCATTTGTAACCAGGAATAGGGGTACAAATTGCTCCAGAACTTGTAAGGGAGAGGTGGATGGTACTCTGAGAGTTTGAAGCCAGTCTGGTCTTCATAGTTCTGGTACAGCCAGAACGTACAATAAGATTCTATCTTGATATTGAATCCTCCTTATTTGAAAATTAAGATTCCTAAGTGCAGTTATTTATAATTACAAGCACATAGACTGCAGCAATTATAAAGCAGACTACCTGTAGACATGTTCAATTCAACAAACCAGACAGACCAGTGCCACAGACATTGTTATAGGTTAGCTTAATTCATTTAAGTAAAAACATACAGCTGTTCTTAAGCTCTGCTTTACGTTTCTTTAACTATGGCATTCATAAAGATGTTCCAAACATTCTCATGGTAGATATAACACATCTCACAATTTCTACAACAGTTATGGTCTATAGGAATATTAATTGATTGTCATTAAAAAGTAATCTATGATGGGGACATAACATTTGAGTACCAGACCTATGGAAATAGCCATAGGAGAAAAAGAAAAATGAAAAAAAAAAAATAACCAAAAAAGTAAATTAAGGGAAAGATGGGAAAAACCAGAAGAAGAGAAAAATAAATGAATGTTCTTTCTCAGTAAATCTAATTTCTGTTTTGGAATAGAAGAAAATGTAAGACTAATGGCCATATAAAACACTTTAGCTTTCAATGTAGAATTCTGGAAAGATCTTTTGTCATTAGGAGCAATGTTTCATTAAAATTAAAGAATACATGATTTTAAGGAAGTTTCCTGAGCTGTGATGGCATGAACTTTCATTAATGAGCTGTAGAAATTTCTGCTTATGACAGTGCTCACGAAGCTAATCATAAATGAATGTCATCAAGTAGCACCTAATTAGCGTGATTAACCAACTTCAGTGCTCACTAGAGAAGGCATCGATTCACTGCATTCTCTTTACGGGCAGGAAATGTTTTACCTTTAGGATCAATGCCTTGCTTCTAAAGGACCTTTAATAGGCCTTTTCTCTTGTTTTCACTCACATATCTGATTGGTCTGTTATCAGACAGTGAGCCTGTTAGATAAGCAAGCGTAACCTTGGAAATAATGAGGTGCACCGTGCAGAGTTTGATAGGACTCTTCACAGTGAATTTGATGAGACCAAGGCTTGGGAATCCTAGCTAGCTTGAAATCAGCCTTATTCAAGCACTTTCCCATACAGAGCTTAAAACAAATTAAATACACTTGTTGGTTGAAGACTGAAAATATAGCACATCTGTAGGATCACTCTGCGTAATACAAGTCCTCATGACTAAAAAAGCATACCAATTAAACATACATAGAATCAGTATTCATCATGAGACATGAGAACATTTTAAATAACATGGTACAAAATGTTTATGTTAGAATTTCTAGAAGTAACTTTGATGGATTAGGCTTTTTTTTTTTTTTTTTTTTTTGGTTTTTTGAGATAGTGTTTCTCTTTATAGCCATGGCTTGTCCTGGAACTCGCTTTGTAGATCAGACTTGCCTCAAACTCAGAAATCTGCTGCCTCTGCCTCCCGAGTGCTGGGAGTAAAGGAGTGCGCCACCACGCCCATCTGGATTAGGCTATTTTATATATATATATATATATATATATATATATATATATATATATATATATATAATTATATAATACTATTCTTTAAAATGATGATTATGATATCATAGCTTTTGATTTATACGTAAAATATCAGCCACTTGCATAACTTTTCCATAAAATCATGCAAATTTAAAAAATTTACCCAAAGTGTTCATTAAACAATTTATAATTTTAAAATGTTTTTATTTTACTAATTTGACATAAGAACATTATTGTCTGAAAATAATTGATAAGTTAAAGCGAACCAGTGATCCTGACTTTACAGAAGGTATGAATGTTTACCATTTGTATCTGCATTTAAACAATGAAAACCTAATTCAACTTGTTGCCAAAGCTGTGGAGAGTTGCTTCAGGTTGTGAGTCTGTTTCTTTGTTTTTACTGCTCTCTTTATGCTTGTTATGTACATTTTTTTCCCATAGAGTAGAACATTCTTTCCAGAAGAGTGGGAAATTCATAAGGCTTAGGAAGTTCAGAAAACCTACAAGGCTAAAGAGGCATTGATGTTCTTTCCCTAGATAGTATTAACAATAAGCAATTGCTTATGGAAAATAAAGTCTTGGGGGTTGGGACATAAAGCCAAATAGCAGATATGAGACTGGGTTCAACCCTGACAGAAAAAGAGAAGAAACAGAGAGAGAAGACAGAGAGAGAGAGAGAGAGACATAGAGAGAGAGAGAGAGAGAGACAGAGAGACAGAGAGAGACAGAGACAAAGAGACATATACAGAGAGAGAGACAGAGAGAAACAAAGAGACACAGAGAGACAGAGAGACAGAGACAGAGACAAAGAGACATATACAGAGAGAGAGACAGAGAGAAACAAAGAGACACAGAGAGACAGAGAGAGAGACAGATAGAGTCACAAAGAGATAGAGAGAAAGACAGAAAGACAATGTACTTTCTTATCAGGTTGTGCAGAAAATTCTCAGAATTCAAGTATAGATATTTTATTCAAATCTCAAATATGATTAGTTCTTTCCCACTCAATACAGTCATTTATTGTGCATTTTCTCAATTTTAACTTTGGTTTCTGTTCCTTATTTCATTTTTTAAAACTGAGGTCTATAGTAAATCAGTGAACTTGCCAACTTCCCACTTACATACAAGTGAAAAGGCTCCCTAGGTTTTAAAGAGTATTGAAAAAGAGATTTGTGAAAATACATAATATTAAGAAGGTCTAGTAGATAGACATGGTCCCCAGTTGAAGGATGGGTTCCCCCAACCCTCACTCATCTATCTTAAAAATTTTGACCCATAATTGTTCTTGTCCAAATGAAATGCAGGCATAAAATGGAGCAAAGGATATCCAGAGACCTTCCTACCTTGGGACTCATCCCATGCACAGGCACCAAACCCAATTCCATTGTTAGGGCCATGATGTCCTTGCAGACAGGAGCCTGGCACAGCTGTCTTCTGAAAGGCTCTACCAGCAGCTAACTGAGAGATACATATCCTTACAGTTGAAGGGGATTGCAACACCATAAGGACAACAATATCAACTAGCCAGACCCCTCAGATATCCCAGGGACTAAGCCAACAACCAAAGAGCTTACATGAGCTAGTCTATGGTACCTACTACATACATAGCAGAGGGCTGCCTTGTCTGGCCTCAGTGGGAGGGAAGGTCCTTGGTCCTGTGGAAGGTTAATGGCCCAGAAAATGGGGATGCTAAAGGGGTTAGGTGGGGGTGAATGTGTAAGTGGTGAATCACCATCTTAGAAGCAAAGAGGAATGAGGATGGGATAGAGGGGTTGTGGAGGGAAGACTGGAAGGGGGTGGCAACAACATTTGAAATGTAATAAATAAAATAATTAATAATAAATAGGTTAAACTGTGTTTAGTGTTTTTTTAATGGTTAAAGAAAAATTATCCTTCATCACTTTGACTAATAAATTTAGACAGAGAAATATGAGCTGATTTTCCTATCAGTCTATTTCTATGACCTTCCAAGGTTATGTTCAGGCAAGTCAGCCTAGATGGAGTACTATCAAGTCTGTAAAGAAAAGGCTGCAAGTATGCTATCTTCCATATCTAACTGGCAGACCATCATCCCAACTCCTATGATTACTCTCTACTTTGGGTACGCTAATAGGTGTGAGGCATTAATATAAGCATTTACTATTCACGAGTAATAAATAACTAACAAATAGCTTTGGAGTGTGTATGGAAACTCATTAGCCAACAATCCAGAAGAAGTAACCCTCTCCAGGCACTTGGCTTATTATCTGCTAGCCGGTGATATGTAGTAGGTGTCTTAACATCCCTTTATAGGATAACTATATTTAAGATCTTTTTATGAATGAGAATGTATTTATAGTTTGGGAAGTTCCAACAGTACACAGAACTTTTTTAAAAGGAAGATCTTATTACTGCAAATAGCACCTAGCTGAGTAATAGATCAGGGGAAAATGAAGCTGGTATAACATGAAAGCTTCGTTGCTAAGGCTAGCATTCATAGTGATAAAAGAGGCTATACTTGATACAGGAGGCGAAAAATAATCTACCCAGACTTACTATGACGGCTATAATAACAACTGGCCTAGCAAAATATGCCCCCTAATACAATAATGACAAGAACGTCCTTGGAAAAAACATCTATTTTGTGATTGGAACTATGTATTACTGTGAGATGAAAAGCTCACACTTGGCAGCACCATTATCAAGAAAAGAGCCCATGTCTAGACAGGTCATAGTCTTTTGGGGGAGAATGTAATACTATTACTTGCTAAATTGATACATTATTCAACTGACTTCTAATGATTTCTTGTCATACTTGTCTATGAATATATCTGTAAACCCTCATCAGAGGAGCTTCTATTTGTTATTATGATGATAAGTCAGAGACCCACAACTGGTACTAGTATTAAAAAGTAGGAGATTGTGGAATTTCTCAGCCTATGTGTAATAGCTATTTTATTCCTTCTTTTCCTAAGGCTCTGGGATTTTTACAGAAGAAAGGGTAGACATATTGTATGAGCCACAGGTCTTGGATGAACACAAGAAAATAGTATCCTTGCAAATAACATGGCAGTTTTGCATAGGGGCTTACAGCTGTTGTGAAAGAATGCACGAGGTGTGAATACGCTCAGACCAGACAAAATCCAAGCATGGTAAGTGGAAGTCCCATGCCTAGCTGATGGTATGAATTGACAGTTTCTATGAGATGGAGAGTCAGTTTTCTCTAAGAGAGTAGTCACTGCTCAGAAACCATTCACTAGTAGCAGACTGCACAGCCAAGAATATACAGGCTTCACAGTTAGAATTTGATGGTTTGTAAAAGGAGGATAAAAAGTTCAGTGGTCAGAGAAGCGGAGGACTGCATCTGGGAGGTTTTGGAAATCAGGGAATTTGATCCAAAATACTGTATAAAATTCTCAAAGATCTAAGGGAAAAAAAAACTATCTTGGTATTTATATAAATAAAGACAAATAATGTCAATATTCATAGTGCAGTTTTCTTAAAACTTTGTTAAAATAAGCACAAGTAACCACTAAAATAGCTTTATTACTAATAAAAGTACATTTTACATTTCATTTTCTAGTATCTTCGAAGTCCAAATTGGGTCTTCTCTATGCGGTAGATCTTAGTTGAGATTAGCTATATTCCCATTGGTAGTAATTTATGCTTGATACAGAGATACCCAAGACTCTATTTTACTTCACTTAAAATGGATGATGTGGGCCCTTTGTCCACAAGTATTTTAAGAAATCTGGAGTTGAAAGGCACACCTAGCATTCTTCTACTGATAATACTTAAACATACTTACTTATTATAACGGTCTAGATTTAAAATTTCACATTTTAGTGTATTTTAAATTGTAATCCAAATTTAGTAACTGTGAAACAAACGATGTTATCATTGTAGGAAGAAGAGGAGTGTTCAGTGTAAGCTCAGCTTTTCAGCAACAAGGGGTTAAATAGAGATCTGGGGCAGGGAAGATCCAAGGTTATGGCTGTTAGGTATGTTTACCATTGAACCTGCTAACTGGCTCTATTCAAAAGCAAACTAAGCCACTTCAGGTTTTCATGAAATAGCTTTATAGCTTAGAGCCAGGCACCTCCAGAAGGCAGGAAAGTCCTTCCCACATTCAGGAAATGCAACTACTTTCTGTTCTCTTACTTCTTCAAATAAAAGTTTTTTCGGTGCTTCCATAAGTCATCCGTGGCTGTCGATCTGGAAAGTCGTCTTTTACAAAGGCTTCAAAGGAACACTGAAAGAATTCATCATGGCAAGTTTTCTAAAGTCAATACTCTTTGAAAGAGGAGGTCAGGGACTCCAAGGTTGGAAGAAGCTTGCCGCAAGTTCAGTCAAGACATGGAAACATCAATGTCATGTAGGACATCATACAAGAGAGGTGGAAACTTTGAGGAAAATAGTCTGTCTCTTCCTGAACAAACCATGTCAAACTAAAATGAAAATTGTGTAGTCCTACATTAGTAATGAAATTTCCTTGTCAATATGCAGATGTGTAAAGAAGAGAAAAAAAAATTCATAAAAGACTAAAATGACAGAGACTGGTGAGAGAAAATGGCTTAAAAGGGCAATATGTTATCACACAAGTTAAACATCTTAACTTTTTAAAATTTTATGATATTTTTAAACTCTGAATTCTATAACAATTTATTTAGTTTATTATTTTGAAGCCAACTCATGAAACATGGCAGCTGCTTCCTGTCAATTAATGTATGTATGTATGTATGCATGCATGTATGTATATATGTATGTATGTATGTTGTATGTATGTATGTTGTATGTATGTATGTATGTATGTATGTGTGTATGTATGTATGTATATTTGTATGTATTTATGTTTGTATGCATGTTTGTTTGTATATTTGTGAAGACAAATGATAGGGATATGCTTTTAGATAAATAAGAAGACTTACATGGTGTATCTTCTTTCTGCCTAATTTTTTTTTCAAAATGCCATAGAAATACCTGGGTACATTTTGGTTAATATTTTTCCTGAGATACCAGAAATCTGACAGCTATATCTACTTACATTAAAATTCTAATGTTTTTCTTTGTCCTCATTCATGACAGATTGTTTTACAGTGTCACCCACAATGTAGAGAAGCCTCATAGTATCACAGTCAAAGTCTCCACGCTTGGTGAGGAGAGTCTGACTTTGTTATTTGTGAATTTAAATAATTGGAAAGGATAAAATCCCTTTCTGTCTTCCACAAATGGCTGAATTTGAGACAGCAATCTGGGCAAATTCTCTGAGAACTATGCTCTAGGACACTTGAAATATTCTAATTTGGTGTGTGGTAGAGCTGATCAGGTAGCCACAGGGAGACTTCCAAACAAATTGAGACAAATTATAAGCACTTTCTTCCTATCTAGGTCACCAATTTCACAAAGAAAAACATACAATGCCTAGTTAAAACTAATGTCAGATGACTTGCTGACATTTTAGTTATATCTGTTCTAGGGAACAACTTCCTAAACATTCTTTCAAATATTACTCCCATTTATTCTGAAAATTAAATTTAACTGTATAGTTTTGTGGAGAGCTGTGCAGTGCCATGCCTTTAAGATGGCGCTGGTTTCCGCCTTCCACTAGCCCAATAGATAGATAGATAGATAGATAGATAGATAGATAGATAGATAGATAGATAGGTCCTTATTTGACTAAGGCTGATGATCTGGCTTGCTTTCATATATGTGGACCTATCTGCTGTTGCCACATGGCTTACTCGGGTAGGTTGGCCTAGGACTATTTAGCCTGTGGGCTGGCTTTCCCCAGGGTCAGAAGATTGTTCAAGGTTCCTGAATAAACTGCTTAAGGAAGAGCTCAAGGGTCATGTCCTTCTTGCTGGTCCAGACAGACACAACATAGTTTAAGTTGATTTTGAGGGGAAGTTTTCAGCCAACAAAACTTGGCATAGATGTTCAGATGACCAGGCTTTTGTGAAGTTCATTATAGAACAAGAGGAAACTTTTAAAGAATACCTCTCACAGAATATTTTGGTCTATGGCTATAGAAGAAAACTGGGTACCAAGTAGGAGAAGGGAGACAAACAGCGCTTAAACTATTATTTTCTTGCAGAACATCAGTCTTTTGATAGCAAATGTCTCCAGGAGGGAGGGTTATCTATCATTCCTGTGTTTGTGCTGAATTCAATTTTAAAAAGTTCTGGAGGCTATAGGATTATTCAGCAAAGATTTGAAATTGCTACTGTTTTATTCTGATTAATGTTGTGTACAATTGATCATTCCTCTAAAAAGATAAATTTCCCTCCTAAGTTTCATAATCTCATTCCAGGGAATTCTATATATCCCCAAGAATCATAATATGCCAGGGCAAAAGAATTATTTACATCAAAGAGGCATACAATTTTTATTAGTTGGGGAGAAGAACAAAGTTTCTGACAACTAGTAAATTAAATAAATGTACTATTCCATCATATATTTATCTTTAATTTTGACACATTTATTCAAGTATTTCATGTTAGTGATAATATTGCAGTGTAGAAACATGAATGTTCACCTAAATATGTCTGTGGAGATTTTTGGATATGACTCTTTCCCAGGAGGTTTCCATGTGAGAAAGGCTTGTTCACTAATGAAACACTGCTGAGATCTGTCAAAAACAACATCAACAATAACAACAATAAAAAACAAACAAACAAAACCCAGCTTCTCCTCAAAATGGAATAAGGTACAATTTATTCAGAGTTAAATAAAAATGTTCATACCTGGGGACATGAATTTAGGTACCCTCTAGTGTGTTCCACTAGCTATAGGTACACAAATTTCTTAATGTCATATGAGAAAGACATTAATAAATTATCAAATATATTACTGAAGATATCAGGTAGGCAGAAATGATGGGAAATCTCTGGTAAGCCTTTAGATACTGACCAATTCTGATGATGTTTATAGCCTGGGTGGACACTAGTGATCTCCTATAAAAAGTATTACAGACTTCACTGTTTAATGTAAAGTGTGTTAGATCTGACATACTTTATCAACATGTATAGAAAATGAGTTCCTTTGTTACTTATACTTAAGAAAAGTATTGCATTTTTGGTAGTGAGTAAGCTACCAGGTTTTTTTTTTCCTTTCTTTCTTTTTTCTTTCTTTCTTTCTTTCTTTTTTTTTTTTTTTACAAATTAGATTTTAAAAAACTATTTTGAATTTTCCAACTTAGAAATAGAAAACATAAAGCTTAATATTTTTCATGAAGCATAGAAAATAAACAAATAATTTCCAGGGGCACGGATAATGTCATTCATTTATGCCTTGTGTTTAATAGTTTTGTTTTGTTTTTCTTTCAAGCTCAGCTGTCTAGAATCAGAACCCAATGTGTCTTCTGTGCATTGATATATATCTATACAGCGTGTGTGAGTGTGATAGTAAAGGATTACCCATGATTTCACACTTGGGTAGTGTCTCAAAAATGAAATGATTCATGCACACTGGAGTTACTCTTGCTTCTTAGTGTGCCATTGCAAATCTTTATTTACATATCATTCCCTTCCAGTGTCTGGTATTTCACTGTCATTTCTGTGTGTCAAAATGATTCTTTTAATCACAAACTATCTGTGTATACAAAGCTACAGTCTGCATATTCTGCTACATTCTGCAAATCTCTCACTTTTTCAGATAATTGAAATAATTTCTATGCCTAGACTCTTCATGGCTTAATAAAGAAAATTAAATAACTTAAATGTGACATACAAATTATGACCTAATAAAATGCAAAATACCAACATGTATGGAGGCCAGAGATTTAGGGAAAGACATTTACAAGAACAGATTGAATCAGGTATTCCAGTTTTGTAAAATGCCTAAGAAATATCTGGTATGACTTATTTTTTCTATATTACTTGGCATCTACCAAAAATGTAATTAAGTTTTTAACACCCCATTTTAATGTGCTTTCCCCAAATTTTAACTGCTCCTTCGGAAAAGCATTTTAAAACATTCATTTTCCTTCCTGAATAATTTGGGTCTCTCTAGGTTAATTACTTGCAAGCCATTCCTGTACAGGGCAACATCCCAGAAATCTGTGAGTATACCAAGCTTTCACAAACACAAAGATAATATTTTTATGGGCCTCAAAATGAGACTATTTTCATTTCACCTTTAACCAAGAACCTCACCTAACTTGGGGCTTCTCTATGCATTTCAGTACAATGAAGGAAATGGGATAAGAAGATTAACCGTTTGTATATATACTGGTAATAGACTCCAACCTGAATTTCTAGGAGGCTCCTCTTCCCTTTATGCGCAGTTCTTCCAACACAGGACCATGACATGCTGGACCAAGAATTCTATCATTGAGCTGCAACTCTACCAATGTCCTCCATTTTCTGCATGAATGTGATGTAAACCAGAGACTGCCTGCAATCTGACTAAGTATGTCTATATAATCTTTTTCAAAATACTTTATAAAGGCGTGCTTGTTTCATTCACTCACATAGTTTGTAAACTTTAATATTTTTTTTCAGAACAGTAAGAATTTGATTTTGCCTAATTTGATGATAGTTGAAGAATCCATAGTCATTTTGAAACACAGAACAAAAATATCTCCCAACATATTTTAGGAGAAAGTAAGACTAATGACAAGTTTTTTTTTTTTTTTTTTTTTAATACTGTGAATTATTAAAATAAAATGTGAGGTTTGAAAGAAAATGTCATATATTGAGTAAGATTAGTTGAAAACAAATTAGAAATCTTTAAAAATGATTTTAAGATTTTTTTTTTTTAATTATGTTGGGCAGGTTACCTTGGGCCTGAAATTGGCTGACAGTCCCATGGTCCCCACAGGACTCTCCACACCACAATCACCCTAGCATGCCCAGGGTCTTAGGATCACTGCTGTGTGGAACACAACACCTGTTCCAACAGAATGGGGGGTGCCTGGGGACATCTGGAGCACAGATACAGGAACTCAGCCCAACCAGTGGTTCAGGTCCCTTTCAGTCAGTGCTGGTCTACATTGGTTTCGAACTCACAGACAGCCTGAAGATCTCCAGAGGAGGTACCAATTCCAGGCACTCCAACATATGCAGGATCTTAGGACCCAGGAGCTTGGTCACATCAGATCTCAGGGTCTCAGAGGAAGCATGACTGCCGAGAACTCTGACACACTCAGAATCTCAGCATCATAGGATCCCAGAATCACAGAAAGCTGGACTCTGAAGAGTTCTGACTCAACTGGGATTAGAGGAAGGACAGGCTCCAATCAGATATGTCAAGGGCAGGGAGCACTTGTAATAATCAGAAACCAGGACGCAAGCATAAGAACAGAAGCAGCAGAAACCAAGGTTACTTGGCAACATCAGATCCCAACTCTCCCACCATAGCAAGTCCAGGATACACCATCAAACCAGAAAAGCAAGATATGGATCTAAAGGCATTTCTCATGATAATGATGGAGGAGTATATGATGATGATAACTCCCTTAAAAAATACAGGAAACCAAACACAAACAGGTGAAAGAATTGAACAAAACCATCCAGGATCTAAAAATGGAAGTAAGAACAAGAAAGAAATCACAAAGGGAGATAACTCTGGAAATAGAAAACCTAGGAAGGAAGTTGGGAGCTATAGATGGAAGCATCACCAACAGAATAGAAGAGATAGGAGGGAGAATTTCAGGTGCAGATGATACCACAGAAAACATTGACAAAACAATCAAAGAAAATGCAAAATGCAAAAAGATACTAACAGAAAACATCCAGGAAACCCAGGACACAATGAAAAGATCAAACTTAAAGATAATATGTATAGACAAGAAGGAAGAATTCCAAATTAAAGGACCAGTAAATATCTTCAACAAAATTATAGAAGAAAACTTCCCAGACCTATAGAAAGAGATGCCCATGAACTTACAAGAAGTCTACAGAATTTCAAATAGTTTGGACAAGAAAAGAAATTCCTTCCATCACATAATAATCAAAACACCAAATGTACAAAAAAAGAAAGAATGAAAGAATGAAAGAAAGAAAGAAAGAAAGAAAGAAAGAAAGAAAGAAAGAAAGAAAGAAAGAATATTAAAAGCAGTAAGGGGAAAAGGTCAAGTAACATGTAAATGCAGACCTATCAGAATTACACCTGATTTTTCTTCAGAGACTATGAAATCCAGAAGATCCTGGGCAGATGTCATACAGATCCAAAGAGAACACAAATGCCATCCCAGGCTACTATACCCAGCAAAACTCTCAATTACCATAGATGGAGAAACCAAGGTATTCCATGACAAAACCAAATTTACACAATATCTATACTGGCTAGTTTTGTGTCAACTTGACACAGCTGGAGTTATCACAGAGAAAGGAGCTTCAGTTGAGGAAATGCCTCCATGAGATCCAACTGTAAGGCATTTTCTCAATTAGTGATCAAGGGGGAAAGGCCCCTTGTGGGTGGGACCATCTCTGGGCTGGTAGTCTTGGATTCTATAAGAGAGCAGGCTGAACAAGCTAGGGGAAGCAAGCCAGTAAATAACATCCCTTCATGGCCTCTGCATCAGCTCCTGCTTCCTGACCTGCTTTGGTGATCAACAGCCAGATGGAAGTGTAAACTGAATAAACCCTATCCTTCCCAACTTGCTTCTTGGTCATGATGTTTGTGCAGGAGTTGAAACCCTGACTAAGACAATATCTTTCCACAAATCCTGTCCTTTGAAGGATAATAAAGGGAAAATTCCAACACAAGGAGGGAAACTACACTCTAGAAAAAGCAATAAAGTAATCTTTCACCAAACCTAAAAGAAGATAGATACTCACATGAACAAAATTCCAACTCTAACAGCAAAAGTAACAGGAAGAAACAGTGACTTTTCCTTAATATCTCTTAATATCAATGGACTCAATTCCCCCCCCAAAGATATAGACTAAAAGACTGATTATATATACAGGACCCAACATGTTGCTGCATACAGAAAACCCACCTCAGGGACAAAGAGAGATAATACCTCAGAGTAAAAGGCTGGAAAACAATTTTCCAAGAAAATGGTCCCAAGAAACAAGCTGGGGTAGCCATTCAAATATCGAATAAAATAGACTTAACTAAAGATACCAAAAACAATAAGGAGGGACACTTCATACTTATCAAAGGTAAAATTTCCCAAATGAACTCTCAATTCTGAACATCTCTGCTCCAAATGCAAGGACATCCACATTCATTAAAGAAACTATACTAAGCTCAAAACACACATTACACCACACACAATAATAGTGGGAGACTTCAATACCCCACTCTCATCAACAGACAGATCCTGGAAACAGAAACTAAACAGAGACACAGTGAAACTAACTGAAGTTATGAAACATATGGATTTAACTGATATCTATAGAACAATTTATCCAAAAACTAAAGGATATACCCTGTTCTCAGCACTTCATGGTACCTTCTCCAAAACTGACCATATAATTGGTCACAAAACAGGCCTCAACAGATACAAAAATATTGAAGTAATCCCATGCATACTATTAGATCACCATGGACTAAGGCTGATCTTCAATAATAATATAAATAATAGAAAGTCCACATGCACCTGGAAGCTGAACAACACTCAACTCAATGTTAACTTGGTCAAGGAAGAAATAAAGAAAGAAATTAAAGAGTTGTTAGAGTTTAATGAAAATGAAGCCATTACATATCCAAACTTATGGGACATAATGAAAGCAGTCCAAAGAGGAAAACTCATAGCTCTGCGTGCCTCTAAAAAGAATCTGGACCCACTAGAATTTTTAGGATATTGAATAAATACTATCATATCATCTACAAATAAAGATAATGGACTTCCTCATTTTCAAAAAAAAAAAAAAAAAAAAGGAATCTGGAGAGAGCACCCACTACAGCTAGACAGCACCCCTAAAAGCTCTAGAACAAAAGTAAGCAACTTCATGCAAGAAGAGAAGATGGCAGGAAATAATAAAACTCAGTGCAGAAATCAAACAAAGAGAAACAAAAAGAACTATACAAAGAATCAACCAAACCAGGAGCTGGTTCTTTGGGAAAATCAACAAAATAGAAAAAACTAATTAGAAGGCACAGGGTCAGTATCTTAATTAACAAAGTCAGAAATAAAAAGGGAAATATAACATCAGAATCTGAGGAAGTCCAAAATGTCAGCAGATTCTACTAGAAAAGACTATACTCAAAAGTTAAATCAGGATCAGATTAATGATCTAAGCAGTCCTATAAACCCAAAAGATATAGAAACAGTCATTAATAGTCTCCCAACCAAAACGAGCCCAGGACCTGATTGGTTTAGTACAGAGTTCTATCAGACTCTCAAAGAGGACCTGATTCCAATACTCCTTAAACTATTCCAAAAAATAAAACAGAAGATACTCTACCCAATTCATTCTATGAAGCCACAATTACTCTGATACCTAAACCACCCAAAGAACCAATAAAGAAAGAGAACTTCAGATCCATTCTCCTTATGAATATCAATGCAAAAATACTCAATAAAACTCTTGCCCACTGAATCCAAGAACACATCATAACTATTATTTATCATGATCTAGAAGGCTTCACCCATTGATGCAGGGATAGTTCAATATATGAAAATCCATCAAAGTAATCCACTCTATAAACAAACTCAAAGACAAAAACAAAACAAAACAAAACAAAACAAAAAACACATGATGAACTCATTAGATGCTGAGAAAGAATTTTACAAAATCTAACATCTGTTCGTGATAAGTTTTGGAAAGATTAGAAATTCAAGGCCCATACCTAAACATAATAAAAGCAATTTATAGCAAACGAGTAGCCAACATCAGACTAAATGGAGAGGAAATTGAAGCAATCCCACTAAAATCAGGGATTACACAAGGCTGCCTACTCTCTCCCTACCTATTCAATATAGTACTTGAAGTTCTAGTTGGAGAAATTAAAAAACAAAAGGAGATCAAAGGAATACAAATTGGAAAGGAAGAAGTCAAAATATTACTGTTTGCAGACGATATGATAGTATATATGAGTGACCCTAAACATTCTGCCTTAGAACTTCTAAACCTGATAAACAGCTTCAGTGAAGTAGCTGGATATAAAATTAACTCAAACACATCAGTGGCCTTTCTCTACATAAAGGATAAACAGGCTGAGAAAGAAATTGGGGAAATAACACCCTTCAAAATTATAAAAAATAATATAAAATACCTTGGTGTATCTCTAAGTAAGGAAATGAAAGATCTGTATGATAAGAACTTTAAGTCTCTGAAGACAGAAATCAAAGAAGATCTCAGAAGATGGAAATATCTTCCATGCTCATGGATTGGCAGGATTAGTGTAGTAGAAATGGCTGTCTTTCCAAAAGCAATCTAGAGATTCAATGCAATCCACATCAAAATTCCAACTCTATTCTTCACAGAATTAGTAAGGGTAATTTGCAAATTTATCTGGAATAACAACAACAATAAAATAGGATAGCAAAAACTCTTCTCAACAATCCAAGAATCTCTAGTGGAATCACCATCCCTGACCTCAAGTTGTACTACAGAGCAATTGTGATAACAACTGCATGATACTGGTACAGTGACAGATAGGTAGATCAATGGAAGAGAATTGAAGACCCTGAAATGAACCCACACACCTATGGTCACTTGATCTTTGATAAAGCAGCTAAAGCCAACCAGGGGAAAGAAGACAGCAGGTTCAACAAATGGTGTTGGCTAAACTGGCAGTTAGCACGTAGAAGAATGCAAATTGTTCTATTCCTACCTCCTTGTACAAAGCCCAAGTCTAAGTGAATCAAGGAACTCCACATAAAACCAGAGGCACTGAAACGTGTAGAGGAGAAATTTGGGAAGATCATTGAATATATGGGCACAGGGGAAAAATTCCTGAACAGAACAGCAAAGACTTGTGCTATAGGATCAAGAATCAACAAATGGGTCCTCATAAAATTGCAAAGCTTCTACAAGGTAAAGGACACTGTCAATGAGACAAAATGGCAAGCAACAGATTGGGAAAATATCTTTACCAATCCTAAATCTAATAGGGACCTTATCCAATATATATATGAAGAACTCAAGAAGTTGAACTCCAGAAAATCAAATAACCCTATTAAAAATGGCATACAGAGCTAAACAAATAATTCTCAACTGAGGAATACAGAATGGCTGAGAAGCATCTAAAAAAATGTTTAACATCCTTAATCATCAGGGAAATCAAATCAAAACAACCCTGAGATTCCACCTCACACCAGTCAGAATAACTAAGATAAAAAATTCAGATGACAGCACATGCTGGTGAGGATGTGGAGAAAAAGGAACACTTCTCTATTACTGGTGGGATTGCAAACTGGTACAATCACTCTGGAAGTCAGTTTGGTGGTTCCTCAGAAAATTGCACATAGTGATACTGCAAGATCCAGCAATACCTCTCCAGGGCATATACCCAGAAAATGTTCCAACTTGTAATAAGAACACATGTTCCACTATGTTCATAGCAGCCTTATTTATAATATGCAGAAGATAGAAAGTACCCAGATGTCCCTCAACAGAGGAATGGATACAGAATATATGGTACATTTACACAATGGAATATTAGTCAGCTATTAAAAACAATGAATTGTTGAAATTCTTAGACAAATGGATGGATCTGGAGGATATAATCACAAAAGAACACACATGATATGCACTCACTGATAACTGGATGTTAGCCCAGAAGCTCAGAATACTCAAGATATAATTTGCACAACACATGAGGCTCAAGAAAAAGTAAGACCAAAGTGTGGATACTTTGATCTTTCTTAGAAGGGGGAAGAAAATACCCATGTTAGAAGTTACAGAGACAAAGTCTGGAGCAGCTACTTAATTAATGACATCGAGAAACTGCCCCACCTGGGGATTTATCCCATAAAGAAGCACCAAACCCAGACACTATTGCAGATGCCAATAAGAACTTGCTGACAGGAGCCTTATATAACTGACTCCCGAGAGGCTCTGCCAGTGCCTACCAAACACAGAAGTGGATGCTCACAATCATCCATTATACAGAGCTCAGAGTCCCCAATGAAGGAGCTAGAGAATGTACCCAAAGAACTGAGGGGTTTGCAGTCTCATAGGAGGAACAACAATATGAACTAACCCCAGAGCTCACTGGGACTAAACCACCAATCACAGAAAACACATGGATGAACTTGTGGCTCTAGCTGCATATGTAGCTGAGGATGGCCTAGTTGGTCCTCAATGGAAGGAGAGGCCCTTGGTCCTGTGAATGTTCTATGCCCCAGTATAGGGGAATGCCTGGGCCAGGAAGTGGGAGTGGGTGTGTTGGTGAGCAAGGGGAATCGGGGAGAGGATAGGGGATTTTCAGAGGGGAAAATACAAAAGGGGATAATGTTTGAAATATAAATACAGAAAATATCTAATAAAAAAGGAAAAAAAAATATGTTGCTAAGTGTTTTGCCAGCATTTGTATATATTTTCCATGAGCAGGCATTATCTCTGCAAGTAAATTACATGAAGTTGTGAGCCAGCATGTGAATGCTGGGAATTCCACAGTTCTCTTCAAGAGCAGCAAGTATTCTTTACTCCTAAGTCATCTCTCCAGCCATACAAATTGGGAATATGTTTTTCTTTTAGAAATAATTAACACATCATATTTTATATGTTTAAAATATAACTTACTAAAAGTCTTCTGTATGTAGAGAGAAGGTGTCTTTTCATGAAAAGCGTACCCTCAAAGTCTGTAGACTCATACCTGAGGCACAGGTACATTCTATCTAATTTTCTTTATCAGAACATATTGCAAAGTGCAGCCCATTGGAAATTATTTGCAGTAAAGATTCCTACTTTTCTTAAGTGCAGTATTGACTGGTCTGTGTCTTTGATCCTGCCTCTTAGATCTTTTCCCTTATTGCAGAGCTTAGAGTCACACCTTTATCTAAATACCAGTGTGATTCTTAGAATAGCAACCAAGTTCTGTATACAGTACAAGACTGTACAACTAGTTTATTTATTAAGAAACTATTAAACATAGATGGGTGCCTCACTCAACCATCATCGCAGAAGCATCCTCTTGTAGTAGGTGGGGAACTAACTCAAACTCTTCATCTGGATAACATGCAGATAGTAAGAGACTTCAGAGCAGAACTCACTCAAAGTAGGATGACTTCATTCAAATTTTCCATAGGGTCTCAAGGACCTGAAGAGTAGGTGCAAAGACTGAGAGACTGGTTGGTGTATAATTTCAAAGGAAATGTCTTCCAGACAGAACAGGGATGATGAACATATAAGTTCACATAAACTATGGCAGCATGCATGGATCCTGCACAGCTTCAAGTCAGACAGGTTCCCAGCACTGAGAGGGGAAAATGGACACAGGCTAGCCAAGTAAACATTTTGCAATTGATACCCACTGGCAATAGAAAAATTAGGGACTCCAATTGCGTCTCACTGAGTATATTACGTACACATCAGGGAAGGCTCTATGCCCCAAACTAAATGCCAAATGCAAAACACCATGGTATACTTTTCAGAATTTTTGTTATCATTTTGTTTTGTTTCATGTACTTTTTGTCTTATTGGTTAATTTCCCTTGTCTATTTTTTTTCTATTTTGGGTGTGTATACCTGTGTGTGTGTGTGTTAATTTTTTTTTCTCACATAATATATCCTGAATATGGTTTCTCCTCCCTCTACTCCTTCTGGATCCTTACAACATTCCCTCCTGTTCAGATCCTCTCCTTTTCTGTCTCTTATTAGAAAACAAATGAGCTTCTAAAAGATAATAATAAAATTAGTATAATAAAGTAAAATAAAACAAAACTATCACCTTGAAGTTGGACAAGACAGACCAACAGAAAGAAAAGAGTTCCACAAGAAGGCAGAAGAGTCCTAGGTCTTCTCATTTATATGAATCCTATAAAAACCCCCAAACTGGAAGGCATAGTTTATAGTAAGGGACCTGATGTAGACTATTGCAGGCCTTGGGAATGCTTCTTCACTTTCTTTGAGTTTAGAAGAGCTTTGATTACATTAATTTGGAAGGCTTTATTTTCTTCATGTCCTTCATACCCTTTGCACTCTTTCTGCCTTCTGTTGGGTTTCTTGATCCATGAGGAGAGGGATTTGATGAAAACATCTCATTTCAGGGTGAGTGTTCTCAGTTCTCTCACTGTCCACATAATGACTAAATAGGAATATTTGTTTCCATCTGCTGTAGGAAAAAGCGTCTATGATGGTGGTTGAACAAAGCACTGATCTATGAGTATACCAGAATAGGAGTTATTGGGGATTTTTGTTTTTCTTAAGTTGTAAGTCTCTGGGCTATCTTCTCTTAGGTTCTTGGTTAATCAAGCAGTGTCAGTTATGGGTTCTAGCTCATATAGTGAGCTTTAATTCAAATCAGATATTGTTTGGTTCCTCCACAAGCTTTGTGGCACCCGTGCACTAGCATATCTTTCAGGCAATACATCATTGTTGATCAAAGTCTTCACGCTTAGCTTGCTGCTTATATTTCATTTCTCTTTTGGTAGTGTGCATTGTTTTTTTTTAAAAAATAATTTTGGCATTATCAAAATATTTCTGCAAGTAAATTTAATTCAAGGAAATGTTTTATTTTTTAATAATAGAAAATGTCTGAAGAATATACATTCAAATATTAATTGTTTTCCCTAGTGACCTTAGAGAGGTCATAGTCAGTGTAGAAGTTTGCCTTATCTTGAATAAAACCCTTATTACAGAGAACGATACATTTATTGCTTGCACAATTAAACTTTAATTTTAATGAAGAGGAAAAAGTAATTATTTGAAGATCACGTTTTATTGAATGTGAGTGGAAAGGTGATGTTGCTGTTTTGCATATAAACAAAAACATACTTTAGTTATTTCAATATCTGATTTAAACCTGAAGCTTCTGGTGACCATTCTCTTTCTCATTATAAAATGTTTGCTTCATTTAATAGGAAACTAATCAATGTTCTCAACATGCAAACAAAATCAAGACAATTAATTGGACTGAATTGGAAGCTATAATGTTACTTTCTGAATATTTCCTTCATTCCCTTATTATTATAACATAATCACATATTCCACAGTTCTCTTTCCCCTCCAAACCCTTCTTTACTTCTTTGCAATTCCTTCTTCTATTACTTTTTGTTTTATAAAACAAAAGTATTTTATATCAGTTATAGTTTATGCAGAACATCAGAAGCTTCATTTTAACATATAGAAATGTCTTGTCATTGTATAGGTAAAAACTGACATCTTAATCTTCAATTGGGTTGATAGATTTTAGTTATGCAACATGGTTTTGTTCTACTTGAGAAAAATGTCTCATAATTACTGTTTTTATTACTCCGATTAAAAATTTTACCTCAATAAAATTGTTTCAGTGTTTATCTACAGTGGTCGTAAACTTATAAGATTTCCAAAGAAGACTATCTATGATATGCATGATGTGATGTAGGCAATACCCATTTAATGTTGATAGATGTGGGGTAAAATGGGTGTGGTAAAATAGCAGCTAACAACCCTTTTATGCATGGTGTTTAGTTGGTTTGGGGTAAGCAGAAGTTTTATTATCTATGCAAGTGCTTACAATTTATAATGTACAGAATCTTTGTCTAGAAACGTTTGTAAATATTGTGATTATTATGAAATGTGTGTTTCTAAATATCAGTGATGGCTATTGTGATGGGTCATAAACCCCGGTTTGTATAGTACTATTTTACTCTTAGCTTCTCCAAGGCACAGTAGTTCTGCATACTGCTTATGGATGATAGGACATGCTAAGAACTAACTTTTAAAGTCACTTGGCTACTTTATTCCCACTTTCTAACAATGTTTTAGCTGAGACTGTCTTGAATGATATTGAGAATGATTTTGCAAAGGCAAAACTATAAATGTGTTAGCCAGTCCTACAATACTGATATTGAACTGTCAATCATCCCACAATACAACATGCTTACAGAAAAGGAGGAAGAGAAGGCAGAAGATGAGGATGTTGGAGAGGGGGGAGGAGGAAAGAAGGATGTTGGAAGGAACATCTACTGCTATGTTTCAATTAGTAATGGAGAAATATATTCCCTCAGTCTTGATGAGACAAGTGATGTAGAAAGATAACTGGAATGTATACAGGCAATACTTCTTCAGAATACTAAGGTGTAGTTTTTTTTTTTTTTTTTTTTTTTTTTTTTTTTTTTTTTTTTTAGGAGAAAATATTCTATGAGAGTCTAGTCTACAAATTAAGTAAAATATATTTGTTTTTACTTGAGAGTGTGCCTGTGATACCTTTACTTCTATATTTGGTAACATATTCTTATAAATAGACTGAGACTATGTCATCAGAAGGAAAAAAGGAACAGAGAACACTTGTAAGTGATAAAATTTGAGCTTCAATCTATATGTTAGAATTGTGCAAAATTGTGGTTTGCAACATATTTGACATCTTTAAAATTTAAAGAATATCAATAGAGAGAAAGAATATGGATTTCAAAAATTTAAAGAATATCAATACAGAGAAAGAATATAGACTTCTTTAAATATTATTTGATGAAGTAGATAAACATTTGGAAATTCTGTGTAGGCTTACACACCAATAATTTTCTTTTTTTCTTTTCTTTTCTTTTTTTTTTGAGATTTTTTGAGTTTTTCGAGAGAGGGTTTCTCTGGGTATCCTGGAAACTCACTCTGTAGACCAGGCTGGCCTCCAACTCAGAAATCTGCCTACCTCTGCCTTCCAAGTGCTGGGATTAAAGGCATGCTCCACCTTTGCCTGGCCACACCAATAATTTCTATGTGCCCAGGTAGAACATTAAATATAAGCAATGTCATCAAAATTGAAAACAAAATAATTTTAAAGTTGTAAGCTGAACAATTTGAGATATTTTATATTCCATATTTCAACTAAGCTTTAATAATTCATTGACTATATTATAAACCTACCACCAAGGTAGAATAGCTATAATTCTATGTTAAGCCATGTAAAATATTCTTACCTCTTTTAATTGCATATTTATCTGTCTGAATTGTTTCTGTGTATCCAAAGACATATAGATAAAAAATTTGAACTCTAGATGTCATGTTATTAAGATATGGAAATACCATGAGAGTATAGGCAACATTGATTGAACATAAAATACTAAATATATCTATAAGACAATCAGAGGGTGGAAATAAAATCTGGAGCATAAAAAAAGGAATAATAATAATAATAAAATGTTTTATTTAGTTTTTTTTTATATATATTTTATGTTAGACTGGTTTGAATGACCAGCTATATTTTAGCTTTATGGGAACTAGAAGCAATACATAAATATATAAATAACATATAGCAACATTTTACTGATTCTTTTAACAATTTAATACATGTTAATAACAGCTATTCTGTTATTTAAAACTTCTAACTTTTTTCACTAAACATAAAATTGTTAATTTTATTCTGAATATATATTGCTCTTCTATGTCAAAAATTACTATGACCCTAAAATATCTTATAGTGTTTGTAGAATCTTATATCTAATTTGATAGTTTAATTTTGTGTTGTAGTAAACTGGTGTTTACATAATGGGATTATACTTGATGTCATAATGGCAATTATTTTTCCATATGATAAATTTGTATTCTTGCTTTAAGTGACTTTTTGTTTAATGACAGAAATTAAGAATGATTTCATAATTTTACTTGATAGTTGAAATCAAAATTAAAACTATTGAATATGCATGATTTAACTTAATGTTGGGCATAAAGTACAAAAATGAGTGATTGATGTTTTTATTTTCCATTTAGTCTACCAATGCTATCAAGCAGCTATATGAAATTAAACTTTTACTAATGTAAAAATCTTATAAAGTAATTGGAATGGAGAATATTAAATTAGGAAGAGGAGGTCTATATGAGGTAGAATCGGGAATGAGGAGTGGATGTGCCTAAAGTACTTTATATACATGTTAGAAAATTTCAAGAATAACCTTGATAACAAATTTAAAAAGGCAACAGAAAGACTCAAACCAACTGCAGCATTTTCTGGCTGGAGTTATAAGTACTAGCATTAAACAAACAGATTCACTACCTGTATTAGTTTGCTTCCTGTAAAATACTGTCCAAAGATAACTAGGGGAGAAAGACTTTATTCATCTTTTACCTTTTAGTCAATCATCAAGAAAAGTCAGTGCTGGAACTCAATACAGCAGCCAACAGGAGGAAATGGAGCAAAAAACATTGAAGGAATACTAGTTATTGGAGAATGTTTTCGGGTGTACTAAGGCTGCTCACTCACATCCAGGATCTCCTGTCCAGGTGGTGGCACTGTAAAAGGTGAATTGGCCTCTCATAACAGCCATTAACCAAATGTCCCACAGACTTGTGCACAGGCCCATCTAATGGAAGCCTTTTCTCAAACAGGTTTACTTCTTCCTGGATGACCCTAGTTTGTGTTAGGTTAGCTAAAACTTTTCAGTTCTCTACCTAAGATGCTTAAGAGTTCTACTCCTGAATTTCTATAAACCCCAAATGCCTGACCTGAAATGCACACCCATTTGGTATTGATTCTCTGACTTGGTTATTCTTCTTTTCTTTTCTTTTCTTTTCTTTTCTTTTCTTTTCTTTTCTTTTCTTTTCTTTTCTTTTTCCTTTTGTGTGTTTTTTTTTTTTTTTTTTTTTTTTTTTTTTTTTTTTTTTTTTTTTTTTTTTTTTTTTTTTTTTTTTTTTTTTTTTTTTTTTTTTTTTTTTTTTTTTTTTTTGTTTGGGATAGTAATGTGTGCTACAGCAAATGGGACTTTATATTTTCATATTCCAAACAAACTGATTCTTATAAAAAAACGTATTCTTATAAAAAATAAATCAAAGTGATATAATAGCAATGGGAAAGAAAGGTCTATTAAACTAAGTAGAAATAGGCCAGCTCCCTGCAGAGCTGACTGCAGAGGGAAGGCAACTGGGGAAGATCCTCTCTGATAGGAGACCTTCCGGCAGTATATTTTGTCACGTTTGATGACAACCAATATGCTCTATGGCATAGACTAAACTTAATGTAGCAGAAAATAAGAGACAATATGGGAAACTCTGCCAGGCAAGATATCACAGGATATCCTATGGGCATAAAATACAAAATGTGTATAAAAAGGTAATTTGATGTTGCTCTCACAAATTGCTAGTGTCTGCAGACAGGCTATCCAAACAGCACACACTTCCAACTGTATCCACAATGAAATTCATTTCTACTAGTATCGTATGTGGAGAAAAGTACTCACAAGGGTGGGTGGGGAGACTTGCACCTACAATGGCGCTCTACATTCTAAAGCCCTCTTACATTTTTCATCACTTCCTGTGATAGCAATGCGCCCATGTATGTCTCATTCACATTTTTCCTAACTCACTGCAGTAGCAAGGTTTTCATGTGGGTATCATTGACAGAGATCTTCCCCTATGTTTTGAAAACTAGCTAATTAATGCACAAGTCTTTTCTCATGTGACGATGTCACCCTAGTGCCAAGTTCATCTTCAGTTTGCTTTCCTAGAATCAATGCCTTAGTAAGAAACNCCCATGTATGTCTCATTCACATTTTTCCTAACTCACTGCAGTAGCAAGGTTTTCATGTGGGTATCATTGACAGAGATCTTCCCCTATGTTTTGAAAACTAGCTAATTAATGCACAAGTCTTTTCTCATGTGACGATGTCACCCTAGTGCCAAGTTCATCTTCAGTTTGCTTTCCTAGAATCAATGCCTTAGTAAGAAACAAAGTTTCTTTTTTATTATTGCTTATTTATTTACATTTCAAATGTTATCCTCCTTCCTAGTTTCCCCTCCACAGCCCCCCCTTTCCATCCCCCTTCCCCCTCCACTCCCAACTCACTACTCTAGCATCACCCTACATCATGCCTTCCCAGGACCAAGGGCCTCCCTTCCCATTATTGCCAGAGAAGGCCATCGTCTGCTACATATGCAGCTGGAGCCATGAGTCCCACCATGTTTATTCTTTGGTTGATGGTTTAATCCCTGGGAACTCTGTGTGGTTTGGTTGGTTGATATTGTTGTTCTTCCTGTGAAGTGGCACTTCGAAGATAGACAGTATCAATATAGAAATATAACATGACTTTTGAAAATGAAAAAGTATTCATCATGTTTAACAAAACCCCAAGTGAGGACACCAGTAAATTAAGAGAGTTTTCTGTTACATGGTAAAATACTCTTAATTGAGTGAGCTTGATATTTTGTTAAAGGTGTTAGTTATGTTTAAGAGTATTTTATGTATTAAGAGAATATGAGGTGTTTTCTTCTTTTATCAGTACCCCTTTCTCCCATCAGGGTAAAACTTGTTCTAAAGACAATGATAAGTGTCAGCAAGCATGTGAAAGCCTGGAGTGTGTATGGTGAGCAGGTGAGAAAGCAAAATGTTTACAACCACTCTGAAAGTCCAGCAGTACTCAGAAATTGAAGCATTGAGCTGTAATCTAAAGCAGAATTGATTTCAAAGAAAGAAAAAGAAGGCAGCCACTCAAAAACATTCATATTAACATTCATATCACTTTTGTTTAAAATGGCAAAAATATGTATATCAACAGAATTCTCTCCAACTGAGAAGTGAATCACTATGAATAGATGCATGGTACACTAGAGACAAACATTGATATCATCATGTTTAAGGACCCCTAAAATAAAATGCCTCCAACAAGTAAACTGAAAGAGAGGGGAGGTAGTTAAGTCACTGCTGAGTTTCACCATGAGGAAAAGTACCATCTGTGTGCTCTAGTGTTGCTGCAGTTGGTTGAGAATGTTCTAAACCTGTTGGTAGTGACAATTGTGTCAGTAGACATATGTGCTAAAGTTCTTGAATTCTATGCTGGATGTGATTAATTGGTTGTATGTGAGCTACACATTGTGCATTATAATCTCAATCCAACTGTGATATGAAGAGAGAATAAGTGTACTGGTATAATATGGCCCCTCTCCTAAATATTTCCATCTGTGTTTTATTTCCTTCCAGGTTCTTTTTTAAAATTCAAATTCATTTATAATGTTATCATCAGTGCTACTTATGGGTACATATCTTCTCAATCTTTAAATTATTTTTTATCTGTATTGGAAAATTAATGAAGCTATTAAAACACAATGGGAAGATGTGTGGTACATGTCTGTAATTCCCAAAATTGGCGATCTGAGGCAAGAGAGCAGCTACTTTCCAAGGCCCTATGGAACAAAATTACTTCTCTTCTTACAAAATGAAGTTAGACCTGGAGGATTGTGGCATTAAATCAGAAAGTATCTGATTATTTTATTCAAGGTCTCAGTCTCTGTCCACAATATGGGAAATTAATAAATATCATAAAATCACAAAATACATTTTTAACAAATGCAATAATTCTTAAAGGATGGTTTCCATGAAAACACTGTATATTTATGTACACTGATGCTTAGAGTAAAGTCATTTTGGAATGTTTGAATTTAATGTAGAAGAAGAGCAACAATATGAACAAATCAGTACTCCCCCCCCCCCCAGAGCTCCCAGGGACTAAACCACCAAACAATGTGTACACATGGAGGGGCCCATGGCTTCAGTTGCTTATGTATCAGAGGATGGCTTTGGACATCAATGGTAGGTGAAGCCCTTGGTCCTGAGAAGGCTCGAGGCCCCTGTGTAGGGGAATGGCAGGACAGAGAAGTGGGAGTGGGTGGGTTGGTGAGCATGGGGGGGGCGGCGTTTAGATACAGGGTTTTCAGAGGAAAATCCAGGAAAGGGGATGGCATTTGAAATGCAAGCAAAGAAAATATCTAATAATAAAAAAGATGAACAAACATTTATATTTCTATATAAATATGTTATTGTATAATTTTTATACAAGTATGCTTCTTTGGGAGAAAATAGTTAACAAAACAAAAGCCTAATATCAAAAATACAATTAATATTTATTTTCAACTTTGACAATAATAAAGATGTACCATATTTTCTATCATTAATTTATTCCAGATGTCCTTGAAATGTCTATCATAAGTTCAGCTTTATTTCAAGAGAATTATAAAACCTTCCAGAAAGATTCTCCATATCCACATTTTCAAAATAAAAATTATTTGATGTCTGCATTTGGAAATCAAACACAGGCGAGCAGTGGACTGCAGAAGTAACACAGCTTCTGGGACAGGCAGAGGCACACATGGCTTCTGGGACATACCTCCGATTCTGGCAGCAGAAATCAGGGCACCTCCCAGCCAGAGGAGAGGTGGCCGCCAGGGAGGGCTGTGACCCCCAGAGCAGGTAAGGAAGCCATCTTTTCTCCCTGGTCCCTCTGAGACCAGTGTGCACAGATCAGCTTGCAGTCTGTGGAGGGCAAGCAGCAGACTGCAGAAGCAACACAGCTTCTGGGACAGGCAGAGGCACACGGCTTCTGGGACAGACCACCATTTCTGGCAGCAGACATCCGGGCACCTTCCCTGCCAGAGGAGAGGTGGCCTCCTGGGAGGGCTGTGACCCCCAGAGCAAGCTGTGCAGGAGAGCGCTCAGACTGCAGAGGCAACCCATCTTCTGGTTCAGGCCCCGTTCTGGGCCTTCATCTTCAACTGGGAGGCAAGTCTGAACATCAGATCTCTGTGCACTTTCCCTGCAAGAGGAGAGCTTGTCTGAAGAGAGTAAGTACTCTGACCACTGAGATTCAGAAGAGAGCTGGACTCCCAGGAGAGCTGACAGAGGTGAACAGAATCACAGGAGGAACAGGCTCCAGCCAGAGACAACTATAATAACCAACTCCAGGGATTACCAAACGGCAAAAGGAAAACATAAGAATCTCACCAACAAAAACCAAGACTGCTCACCATCATCAGAACCCAACACTCCCACCTCAGTCAATCCTGGATACCCCAACACACACGAAAAGCAAGATTTGGATTCAAAATCATATTTCATGATGCTGGGAGAGGACCTTAAGAAGGACTTTAATAACTCACTTAAAGAAGTATAGGAGAACAGCTCTAAAGAGGTAGAAGTCCTTAAAGAATCACAGGAAAACACTGCTAAAGAGGTGATGGAATCTAAAACTATCCAAGACCTAAACAGGGGCATAGAAATAATAAAGAAAACCCAAAGTGTGACAACTCCAGACATAGAAACCCTAAGAAAGAAATCGGGAACCATAAATGGGAGCATCAGCAACAGAATACAAGAGATCAAAGAGAGAATCTTAGGTACAGAAGATTCCATAGAGAACATGGGCACAAAAAATAAAGAAAATACAAAATGCAAAAAGATTCTAACTCAAAACATCCAGGAAATCCAGGACACAATGAGAAGACCAAACCTACAGAAAATAGGGGTAGATGAGAATGAAGATTTTCAACTTAAGGGCCAGCAAATATCTTCAACAAAATTATAGAAGAAAACTTCTCAAACCTAAAGAGAGAGATGCCCATGAACATACAAGAAGCCTACAGAACTCCAAATAGATTGGACCAGAAAAAAAATTCCTCCTGACACATAATAATCAGAACAAAAAATGCACTAAATAAACACAGAATATTAAAAGCAGTAAGGGGAAAAGGTCAAGTAACATATAAAGGCAGGCCTTTTAGAATTACACCAGACTTCTCACCAGAGACTATGAAAGCCAGAAGATCTTGGACAGATGTTATACAGATCCTAATAGAAAGCAAATGCCAGCCCAGGCTGCTATTCCCAGCAAAATTCTCAATTACCATAGATGGAGAAACCAAAGTATTCTATGACAAAACAAAGTTCACACACTACCTTTCCACAAATCCAGCCCTTCAAAGGATAATAACGGAAAACACCAACACAATGATAGAAACTACACCCTAGAAAAAGCAAGAAAGTAATTCTTCAACAAAACTAAAAGAAGACTGCTGCAAGAACAGAATCCCAACTTTAACAACAAAAATAACAGGAAGCAACAATTACTTTACTTTAATTTCTCTTAGCATCAATGGACTCAATTCCCCAATAAAAAGTCATAGATTAATAGACTGGCTACACAAACAGGACCCAGCATTTTGCTGCTTACAGGAAACCCACCTCAGCAAAAAAAAAAACAGACACTACCTCAGAGTGAAAGGGTAGAAAACAATTTTCCAAGGAAACAGTCCTAAGAAACAAGCTGGAGTAGCCGTTCTAATATGGAATAAAATTGACTTTCAACCCAAAGTTATCAAAAAAGACAAGGAGGGGCACTTCATACTTATCAAAGGTAAAATCTACCAAGATAAACTCTCAATTCTGAATATTTATACTCCAAATGCTAGAGCAGCCACATTCATTAAAGAAACTTTAGTAAGCTCAAAGCACACATTGCACCTCACACAATAATAGTGGGAGAATTCAACACCCCACTCTCACCATCGGACAGATACTGGAAACAGAAACTAAACAGAGACACATGGACACTAACAGAAATTATGAAACAAATGGATTTAATAGATATCTACAAAACATTTTATCCTAAAACAAAAGGATATACCTTCTTTGAAGCAACACATGGTACCTCCTCCAAAATTGACCATATTCGGTCACAAAATAGGCCTCAACAGATACAAAAATATTGAAATTGTCCCATGCATGCTTGTAGATCACCATGCACTAAGGCTGATCTTCAATAACAGCATTAATAATAGAAGCCAGCATTCACATGGAAACTGAACGACACTCTACTCAATGATTCCTTGGTCAAGGAAGAAATAAAGAAAGAAATTAAAGACTTTTTAGAGTTTAATGAAAATGAAGCCACAACATACCAAAACTTATGGGACACAATGAAAGCATTCCTAAGAGGAAAACTTATAGCCCTGAGTGCCTCCAAAAAGAAACTAGAGAGAGCATACACTAACAGCCTGACAGCACACCTAGATGGTCTAGAACTAAAGGAAGCAAATTCAGCAATGAGGAGTAGACATCAGGAAATAATCAAATTCAGGGCTGAAATCAACCAAGTGGAAACAAAAAGAACTATTCAAAGAATCAACCAAACCAGGTGCTGGTTCTTTGAGAAAATCAACAAGATAGATTATCTCTTAGCCAGACTAACTAGAGGGCACAGGCACAGTATCTTAATTAACAAATTCAGAAATGAAAAAGAAGACATAACAATGGAACCTGAGGAAATTCAAAACATCATCAGATGCTACTACAAAAGGCTATACTCAACAAAACTGAAAAACCTGGATGTAATGGACAACTTCCAAATCAGATACCAGGTACCAAAGTTAAATCAGGATCAGATTAACAATTTAAACAGTCCCATTTCCTCTAAAGAAATAGAAGCAGTCATCAATAGTCTCCCAACCAAAAAAAAAAAAAAAAAAAAAAAGCACAGGCCCAGATGGATTTAGTGCAGAATTCTATCAGACTTACAAAGAAGACCTTATTCAGCCAGGCGTGGTGGCGCACGCCTTTAATCCCAGCACTTGGGAGGCAGAGGCAGGTGGATTTCTGAGTTTGAGGCCAGCCTGGTCTACAAAGTGAGTTCCAGGACAGCCAGGGCTAGACAGAGAAACCCTGTCTCGAAAACCCAAAAAAATAAAAATAAATAAATAAAAATTAAAAAAAAAGAAGACCTTATTCCAACACTCCTGAAATTATTCCATGAAATAGAAACAGAATGTATTCTAACCAATTCATTCTATGAAGCAACAATTACTGATATCTAAACCACACAAAGATCCAACAAAGAAAGAGAACTTCAGACAAATTTTTCACATGAATATTGATACAAAAATACTCAATAAAATCCTCACAAGCCGAATCCAAGAATACATCAAAACGACCATCCATCATGACCAAGTAGGCTTCATCCCAGGGATGCAGGGATGGTTTAATATATGAAAATCCATCAACATAATTCACTATATAAAGAAACTCAAAGACAAAAACCACATGATCATCCCCTTAGATGCTGAGAAAGCATTTGACAAAATCCAAAACCCATCCATGATAAAAGCCTTGGCAAGGTCAGGAATTCAAGGCCCATACCTAAACATAATAAAAGCAATCTACAGCAAACCAGTAGCCAACATCAAACTAAAAGGCCAGAAAATCGAAGCAGTCCCTCTAAAATCAGGGACTAGACAAGGCTGACCAATTTCTCTCTACCTTTTCAATATAGTACTTGAGGTCCTAGCCAGTGCAATTCAACAACAAAAGGAGATCAAGGGGATATAAATTGGAAAGGAAGAAGTAAAAATATCACTATTTGCAGATGATATAATAGCACATATAAGTGACCTTAAAATTTACAGCAGGGAACTTCTAAACCTGATAAAAAGCTTCAGTGCAGTAACTAGATATAAAATTAACTCAAACAAATCAAAGGCCTTTCTCTACACTAAAGATAAACAGGATGAGAGAGAAATTAGTGAAACAACACCCTTCACAATAGTCACAAACAATATAAAATACGTTGATGTGAATCTAACCAAGTAAGTGAAAGATCTGTATGATAAGGACTTCAAGTCTCTCAAGAAAGAAATTGAAGAAGATCTCAGAAGATGGAAAGATCTCCCATGCCCATGGGTTGGCAGGATTAATATAGTCAAAATGGCTATCCTACCAAAAGCAATCTAAAGATTCAATGCAATCCCCATCAAAATACCAACCCAATTCTTCTCTGAGTTAGAAAGGGAAATTTGCAAATTTATCTGGAATCACAAAAAACCTAGGAGAGCAAAAACTATTCTCAAAAATAAAAGAACCCCTGTTGGAATCACCATACCTGATCTCAAGTTGTACTACAGAGCAATTGTGATAAAAACTGCATGGTACTGAGCCAGCAAAGGAGAGGTAGATCAATGGAATAGAATTGAAGACCCAGAAATGAACCAACACACCTATGGTCACTTGATCTTTGACAAGGAAGCTAATTCAATCCAGTGGAAAAAGACAGCATTTTCAACAAATGGTGCTAGCACAACTGGTAGTTATCATGAAGAATGCAAATTGATCCATTCTTATCTCCTTGTACAAAGCTCAAGTCTAAGTGGATCAAAGACCTCCACATAAAACCAGAGACACTGAAATTTATAGAGGAGAAAGATGGTAAAACCCTAGAAGATATGGGCACAGGGAAAAAATTCCTAAACAGAACAGCAATGTCTTGTGCTGTAAGAACAAGAATAGACAAATGGGACCTTATAAAACTGCACAGTTTCTCTAAGGCAAAAGACACTGTTAATAAGACAAAAGTCCACCAACAGATTGGGAAAGGATTTTTACCAATCCTAAATCTGATAGGGTTCTAATATCCAATATATACAAAGAGCTCAAGAAGCTGGACTCCAAAAATTCAAATAACCCCATTTAAAAATGGGGTACAGAGCTAAACAAAGAATTCTCAAGTGAGGAATACAAAAAGGTAGAGAAGCACCTGAAAAAAATGTTCAACATCCTTAATCATAAGGGAAATACAAATCAAAACAACCTTGAGATTCAACCTCACTTCAGTCAGAATGGCTAAGATCAAAAACTCAGATGATAGCAGATGCTGGAGAGGATGTGGAGAAAGAGGAATATTCCTCCATTGCTGGTGGGATTGCAAGCAGGTACATCTGGAAATCAGTCTGGAAGTTCCTCAGAAAATTTGACATTGTACTACAGGATGATCCAGCAATGCTTCTACTGGGCATATAACCAGAAGATGTTCCAACTTGTAATAAGAACTCATTCTTTACTATGTTCATAGCAGCCTTATTTATAATAGCCAGAACCTGGGAAGAACCCCGATGTCCCTCAACAGAGGAATAGATACAGAAAATGTGGTACATTTATACAATGTAGTACTACTCAGCTATTTAAAACAATGAATTTATCAAATTCTTGGGCAAATGGATGTATCTGGAGGATATCATCCTTAGTGAGGTAACCCAATCACAAAAGAAGTCACTTGATATGCACTCACTCTTCAGTGGATATTAGCTCAGAAACTTAGAATACCCAAGGTACAACTTGCGAAACACAAGAAAATCAAGAAGAATGAAGACCAAAGTATTGATACTTCATTCCTTCTTAGAATTGAGAATAAAACACCCATGAAAGGAGTTACAGAGACAAAGATTAGAGCTAAGATGAAAGAATGGACCATCCAGAGACAACCCAACTCCGGGATCCATCCCATAATCAACGAGCACACCCAGACACTATTGCATATGCCAGCAAAATTTTGCTGAAAGGACCCTGCTATAATGATCTCGAGTGAGGCTATGCCAGTGCCTGGCAAATACAGACAGGGATGCTCATAGTTATCTATAGGATGGAATACAGGGACCCCAATGGAGGTGCTAGAGAAATTACCCAAGGAGCTGAAGGGGTCCACAACCCTTTAGTTGGTATAATAATATGAACTAACCAGTACCCTCAGAGCTTGTGTCTCTAGATGTACATGTAGCAGAAGATGGCCTAGTCGGCCATCACTGGGAAGAGAGGCCCCTTGGTCTTACAAACTTTATATGCCCCAGTACAGGGGAATGCCAGGGCAAAGAAGTGGGAGTGGGCAGGTAGTGGAGCAAGGCAGGGGGAAGGTATAGGGAACTTTCAGGATAAGATATGAAATGTAAATAAAGAAAATATCTAATTAAAAAAAGGAACTCAAACATAAAATGAAACGTTCTATACTTTAAAAAAATGCCTGATTTTAGGCATGTATTCATTTGTTTAAAAACGTTTCGTAACTTTACAAAATGAAAGCATGAAGTACACAGTACACATGGGTAGTCTCCTGGCTGTGGAGACAGTTTGTGGTGCAGAGCAAGCACTCCTTTGAGAGAGGATAAGAGCATCCACATCTGACAACTCAGGGGATCTGGCTCTTCTGGCTTGCTTGAACACTCACATTCACATGGCATGCATACACACACACACACCTTTAAAACCAACCAAATCAAAACTGAGAATCCTAAAATGGAGGAGATACATACCAGAGATCACTAATTGCTTTGTTTAGAAAAGTAAAGATTTGATTCTATTTTCTACTTTTCTGTTTCTGCATAGAACTCCTATGTTTCCCAATCACTTTCCCAATCACAATCATAGTAAATATCGATGTTTCATATATCAAGGATGTATTTACATAAGGCTAAATATTAATTTGATATAAAAACAGTAATTAGAAAAGAAGTCAAGGAGCTTGATTTTGAATGAGAAATGAGTAATCCATAATTTCATATAGAGAAATATAAACTTTATCGCTGAAAAATGGGAAGTGTTGATTTATCAGTAAATATATTTTGTACAAATGAGAGATGGCTAAGAGTACTGACTGCTCTTCCAGAGGTCATGAGTTCAATTCCCAGCAACTACATGGTGGCACACAATCATCTGCTGTGAGATCTGATGCCCTCTTCTGGTGGGTCTGAAGGCAGATACAGCTATTTATATACATAAAATAAATAAATAAATCTTTAAAAAATCTGGTTGAGTAGCGAGAAGTCAACAAATAAAATAAATGATCATACTTTTAATGAACTGTGATTAATATTTACCAGATTTATTCTTTGTGCTTGCCTATACACGCTAGGAATATATGCATATAATTATTTACTTCAAAATGTCTCTGTTAATTAATGTACATATTTTCTTTTATTCTTAAAAATGTTTAACATTTTAGTTCAAAGGAGCTCTGGGGATACTGGTTAGTTCATTTTGATGTCCTTCCTATGGGGCTTTGCTACATCCACTCTAGGCTGAAAAACCTGGGCATGGTCCTGAGGTGAAAAGTTCACGGAAACTTAGTTTCCTAGGATTGTGGCATCCTGTATAAAGAATGCTCCAATGTCCTTGCTTTAGTTGGAAAACGGATTTATGTGCTTTCCCTTATTACAAGTAGTCCTAAGGATAGATATTTTGACATATAGCTAAGCAGTCCTTGATCCAACCTTGGGCATGGATAGCTAAATCCTACACAGAAACTTACCATTATCTAGGAAGAAGGAAGTTTGTGACCTGAGGAGGAACCAGAGTAGATACTTAGAACTATAGCCAGCTGTGTTAGCAGTCCTTGACCCAACCTTAGGCATGGATAGCTAAGTCACTGCCCTACACAGAAACTTACCATTATATAGGAAGAAGGAAGTTTGTGACCTGAAGAGGAACCAGAGTAGATACTTAGAATTATAGCTAGCTGAGTTACACCCAGATACAAGTATTTACAATGGCCTAGGGGGAAGGTGGACTATGGCAAGGGCATGAAGCCCTTGCTCCTGGCTTCTAAATTTAAGCTGACCTTAGGTAGAGTTGTTTTTGATCCCAGTTGTTAACATTGAATTTTATCCCAGTTGGCTCCTGCCAGTCCTTCCAGGTTTTCATTCCTCTGTTTTGTGTAAGAATCTAGTAACCTTTGTATCTTGCTGGTGTGTCACCTAACTTCCCTTTTTTCCTCTGTATAAAAAGTCTGATGCTCAATTTTACAAATTACATTTAGATCCACACTCCCTTGTGTTGAGTCTGTTTGTCACCCCACTTTCGCTGACTTCATGCCCATCTGTCTGAACCCCTGATTCCCACGGATTGAGGGGGGCTGACTAGGCCCAGTCCATGGCAGGGCTTCAGACTCTTTCAGCTCCTTGGGTACTTTCTCTACCTCCTTCATTGGGGACCTTGTGCTCCGTCCAATGGATGATTGTGAGCATCCACTTCTGTATTTGCCAGGCACTAGCAGAGCCTCACAGGAGACAACTATATCAGGCTCCTGTCAGCAGGCTCTTGTTGGCATCTGCCATAGTGTCTGGGTTTGGTGGTTGTTTATGGGATGGATCCCCAAGTGGGACAGTCTCTGAATGGTCATTCCTTCAGTCTCTACTTGTCTCTGTAATTTTTTATTTTATGTGCATGTGTGTCTGTTGCCCACACAGGCCAGAAGAGGTCATCAGCTTACCTGGGTGGGAGTGACAGGTGGATGTAAGCAGCCAGTGATTCTGACAAGCAAACTCAGGTTTTCTCAAGACCACCTGAGAAGTCATGTCTCCACCCACACACAATTACAATGCGGACATATTTGTAACAAAAATTAGTTACAGAGGTAAAGTCATCAAAAGAGTCATTTAACTACATCCCTTCTCACTGATAGAACTTCTTATACACTTGAGGTGATGTAAAATTTCACCATGAAAGTAAACGTACGATGCACTGAAACAACTTTTTCATGTTAGAATTCATAATGAATATCATTTCAGAAAAATCTCTCTCTCTCTCTCTCTCTCTCTGTCTCTCTGTCTCTCTCTCTCTCATGTTTTGTTCTCTAATAACTTCCTAAATATTAACTCCATAGATCAGCTTTCCTTGTCTGTTTTTATTAATCACTTTATTCATTTACATTTTTTTCCTGGTTACTCCTCCACAAACCCCCATCCCATTGCCCCTCCCCTTTCCCTCTATGAGGGTGCTCCTCCACCCACTCACCCACCTTTACCTCACCTCTCTAGCACCCGAAGCATAGGAATCCAGGTAGAATTATAGGAAGAAATTGCCGAAGGAATCCCATTGCTACTGCACTCCACTCTTATCGTGATTAAATGGACTCACCTTCGAAGTAAAGTGAAAACTAAAGTTCTTTATACTTTTCTGTCCTTTCCGGTGGTTTGATTAATTCAGGATTGGCAATTGGAGACAAAATTATTATGAAAAACTGTTCCATTAAAGCAAAATGTATGCTTTCAGTGCAATATTTCAGGCCTGCCATCATAGAAAATAACTTATTGTATGTATTTTACATATTAGAGTTTAAAGCTCATTTATGAATCCAGAAATTATATTAAATATTAATTGTTTACAGCCATGTATTACATAGTAATTTTAATGAATAAAACAATCTAAAATTGTCATACGTTTCTTTAGAAACTTTATTCACCATCAACACTCAATGTATTTAGAAAATACCTGTAATAATCATTATGGAATGAAAGACAGGATGTGTTTTTCTCTGAAAATTAATAAGGGTTTTGCAACTTTCCAGTTTCCAGGATATACGGCGTTGTCAACCTTATGTCACATACTTAGTGATGGAAACATCAGGCCAGTGAGTCCTGTCCATGTTACATGAATGCAATGTCTTCTGCATTAGAATAGGCCTTTGAAATTAATTCATTTATGTAACTAGTTCATCAATGAGTAAAACCATTAATAAATTCCTAGGACTGAAAGAAGGTAGTATTATTTTGGAGCAAGTAAGGCACTGCAGACTAACTCCTGTTCCCAGTCTTCTGCTGCCTCCTCCTCTTCCTGCTCCTTCTAACCCTCCTCTCTCCTCTCTCTCTCCTCTCTCTCTTTCTCTCCTCTCCTCTTTCTCTTCTCTCTCTCTCTCTTTCCTCTTCCTCTTTCTATAGAACTCCCATTTCCCTCACTTCATCAAAAGGTCTTGAATATTTTATTTCTTCTTCTTACAGAGAATAACTGAAGAAGTAAGCATAATAGACATGATGAGCCTTTGAACAGGACCAAATGAAATATTTCAATTGCATACTGTTAAGCTAGATTTATATATAGTCTTTTATGCTGCAATACATGATTAATGAAGTTTGTCTTTTAGATGAATATGATCACATAGAGAAATCTAAGTAAATTGGGTAGGTTAAAGTGTAAACAAGAAAACTATTATATTCTTTCAACTGTGTCTTATGAACAAAAAGTACTAAGCAACGAATATTAATTTAATTAATTCAAATATTTGAAAAGTAACAGAGGAGAGCAAATATTTCTGGAACCATTCTAGGAGATTCTTAGGTATTTGTTCTCTGAAAAGTATGTCAGCCATTATTGGCCATTTGCACAGAGAAGCTGCTAATGGTGTATATGCAGGGTATTTAATAAAGTTTAAAATTTTTATTTTATAAAAGTAAAATTTAATAAATTTAAAAATTAATTTAAAAGCATTTAGAGTTCTAGATGGTTAATATTCACTAACATTGGATAATTTATTCGGAGATAGTAAGTCGATTTCAGGTATTTCTATAGAGTTTTAGAAAATTCAATTTTGATTCAATGTCTTAGTTCCAGGAGGACTCGTGACCTTAAGTCCTCCTAAAGGAAGATGGGAATATAGATAGAAAAAGAAATATTAATGAACTAACAAGTGATGAATCAGGTGAATAAATAAATCTATGTAATCCTTCTTCTGATATTATAATTTTTTTCCACTGACTAAATTGACAACGTTCTTTCTTAAAAGAAACTTTACTATTGAA
>LR751724.1:0-128670 GCA_902729485.2 Mus minutoides
TCTATATATGCAGCTAGAGACATGAGCGCAGGGGGAACTAGTTAGTTCATGTTATTCTTCCACCTAGAGGGTTGAAGACCCCTTCCGCTCCTTGGGTACTTTCTCCAGCTCCTACCTTGGGAGTCCTGTGTTCCAGCATATGCTATAGTGTTTATTTTGGTGGCTGATTATGGGAGGGATCCCTGTCAGCCGCCGTCACGGGTTTTTATGGGCATCTTGTCACCTTGAAAATCACTTTGTTAAAAAAAAAAAAAGAAAGAAAGAAAGAAAGAAAGAAAGAAAGAAAGAAAGAAAGAGTAAATCATTTTGTGTAAAAAGTATAAATGAACACGTGTATACTGGAATATGCAGTGATTCTTCCATATAATCTGGATTTTATTACTGTAACTTTTTTTTAGGGAAAGAAAAGGTGAAAGAATAAAAATGAGAATGTTTCTTCTACCTGTCTATCTGTCCATCTAACCGCATGCGGGAAGGAAGAATCCTAGAGTTTAACAGTACTAGATTGTACATCAAATGAATATTCTCTGATCTTTTTAAAATATTCTTTTAAAATACATAGAAGTAAACATTTTAAAAACTACAGGTTTTCTCTATAATCTAGTGTCCAGTTAGTTTCACATGTTATTTTTAGAATCACTAATAGTCTACTGATAATTAAGGAATAAACAGTCACTCAGAGAATGAAGTTGGACTGTGGCACAGGTAGGTTTCAGTTTCTATTATATGTAATTCGATACTTTAGTTTTTCTTACTAAACGTTTTATTTCCTGTTTTATGAAAAACAACTTGATTCGTTAGAAACCTTAACATCTGTCTCACTGCAATGAGTAGCAGAATGATGTACAAAAGAAATGTCTCTCCACTTAGCAACTTGCTATGAGGTAGCTGATTTGCTTTATTTTTTTTCTTCTGGAATCTTCTATTTAGAAAGCTTTTACATAGAAAAAAAAATTTTCTAATACTGAGTGATTATCGACATAAAACTTTAAATTCTAATCTTTCATGCAATACTTTGCAATCTTTTCTCTTCTGTGTTTAAGCAGTGTTAAAAATGGGTTTGATTTTTTAAAATATGAAATAGTTTGTGCTGTTAAAATTTCAGCCTTTTGTTTATTTTTCAGTCACACCAGAGTCTAAGACTCCTAGAAAAAAAAAATGTTAAGTATCAGGCACAGTGAACCATGCTTGTTCATCTTTTTGACAGTAATAGAACATTTTATCTCTGTAATGCTTCTGTGGATTTATTCTATTCCTAGGAATACAAATCTATGAAGTGTTTCTTCTATTTTTAGCTTCCTAAGTCTTTATTCAAGAACAGACTGTGAAATTTAATCAACGGTTTTGTCATCTATTGAGAATAATACATAGAGCTGAAAAATGAATAGTTGTAACAATCTAAGACCTGCGCTGGATATGATTTTCTGGTAGATTATGTAGACTTTTCCATTTCTATAAATAAAGAGTGGCCAAAGATGCCAAGGGCCCCTTCAGCTTCTTTTCATAGTTGCAAAAATTGTGTGTGTGTGTGCACCAATGGATACATGTTGCATGTGCCTCTTTATAGCATGTGTGCCCCTGTGCATGCAGTTGATGGTGCTTGTTCATATAGAGCCCGCAGGCTGATGTCAAATATCTTGCTTCATTATTCTCTGTCTCATTTTTTGAGACAGGGTATTCCAATGAAAGTGGAGCTCATTCATTTGGCCAAGCTGGCCAGCTAATAAGTTGTGGCATTGATCTGTCTCTATATCCCTCATATATAAAGGCATGGATATGTGTCACTGCTTCTGCATTTGACGTGGGTCCTAAGGATCTGAACCCAGGTCTTCATATCTGCACTGTGGACATTTTACAGACTGAGGCATCTACCCACCTGTATTCATCATTCACTATTTATCATTCTAAAATGATGTGGATGGTAACCAATAGAAATACTATTTTTTCTTGCCTTTTCCTATTTATTTACTTATTTATTTATTCATTCATTCACCTTACATCCCTATTACAACCCCCCACCCAGTCCTCCTTCCCATGGCCGCTCCTCTAACCCCTATCCTCCACCTCTGAAGAGGAGTAGGCCCTCCACACACCCAGCACCTACCCACCTTGGCACCTCAAGTCACTACAGGAGTAGGCACATCCCTCTGAGACCAGAGAAGGCAGTCCAGTTAGGGCAACAGGATCCACAAACAGTCAACAGATTCAGTGTAAGCCTCCACTCATTACTGGGTGAGCCACATGAAGACCAAGCTGCAAATCTGCTACATATGTGTTGGGGACCTAGATAGAGCCCTTGTGTGCTCTTTGGTTAGTGGTTTAGTTTCTGGGAGCCCCCAAAGGTCCAGGTTTCTTGATTCTCTTGGTCCTCCTGTGGTGTCCCTATGCTGTCCTCTGGGTTCCTCAATCTTTCCTTCCTCCCTTCTACAAGACTGCATGAGCTCCATCTAACATTTGGTTGTGGGTCTCTGCATCTGTTTTTATCAGCTGCTGTCTTGAGCCTCTCAAAGGCAGTTATGCTAGGCTCCTGATTGTGAATCCACTATGAGAGATAAAAATACAATCTAAGGCACCAAGGTAGTTGAAGAGGAGAAATTTGTCCCAATGATCCTCTGAGGACAGATGGGCACATTCCCCCCCAAAATTGGGTGGGGTTGCTACCGTATTCATTTATGTCCCTCTCATACAGGGTACCTATGTATCCAAGTCAGAAGTCACAAATATAACTGTCAACAGTGGCCTCACATGTTATATCATTGTGACAAGGCTTTCACTAACAATGAGCCATCAAAACTTTGCGTCCCTTAGAATCCACTATCTGTGAAGTCATGGTAGTAGTTGTTTCTTCCATCCACGCATATACTTCCATGGATACATGGTTTACTGGTCCATTCATCAAACTTGACTTCATAGTAGTCTCTAAAGAGCATACTGACATGTAGCACCATGTAGATATGGCTGGAATCCATATTCATAAATTTTCAACTCACTTGAGGACAGATATACATTTTTTTTTCTTTTGAAACAGGGTTTATCTATACAGCCCCAGCTTTCCTGGAACTCACTCTGTAGACCAGGCTCACCTCGAACTCAGAAATCCACCTGCCTCTGCCTCCCAAGTGCTGAGATTAAAGGCATGCATCACCACTGCCTGGCTGTATCTTCCTATCTTATTGAAGCATACAGCCTCATTCTTACAGGGATCAGGAACACATTTATCCACTTCCAGATCATAATGTCTGCCTTGGGATCCAGGCACACGTAAACAGGAACAGCTATGAATTTCTTCCTGGCATATAGCCCCATTGTGGCAAAGACTGGAAGCACACTCATTATCATCTGTCTCACAGAACCTTCCAGCATATCCAGCAGGGCAGATACAAAAAAGGTGCTCTGCATCTTTATAAAAGGTGCTACCATGTTAGCAGGTGTTACATCCTTAGAAATTAGTGACAATTTCAAAAGTCAGTCCTCTGTACCCAGGAGGATACTTGGTACCTGTGCCCTGGACTAGCAGCCACCCAACCCTGCTGGCCCATGGGGGTTGGAGGTGAGGTGGCAAGGTGTCAACAACACAGACTCTGGGAGCAGGTGAGAAATACCACAGCAAGCTCATCTGAACACTGCTGCAAACTCATTTAATACACTCTACCCATGCTTCATTGGTGACAAGAAAACATCTCTTCCTGACTGTCTGGAATTGCCTGCACCAGCAATTCCTTTTTTTTTTTTTTATTAGATATTTTCTTCATTTACATTTCAAATGCTATCCCAAAAGTCCCCTATACCCCCACCCCGCCCTGCTCCACTACCTACCCACCTACCCATTCCCACTTCTTGGCCCTGGCATTCCCCTGTAATGGGGCATATAAAGTTTGTTAGACCAAGGGGACTCTCTTCCCAATAATGATCGACTAGGCCATCTTCTAATACATACGCAGCTAGAGACAGGAACTTTGGGGGTTCTGATTAGTTCATATTGTTGTTCCACCTATAGGGTTGCAGATCCCTTCGGCTCTTGGGTACTCTCTCTAGCTCCTACTTTGGGGACCCTATGTTCCATCCTAGAGATGACTGTAAGCATCCACTTCTGTATTTGCCAGGACTGACAAAGCTTCACAGGGGACAGCTATATCAGGGTCCTATCAGCGAAATCTTGCTGGCCTATGCAGTAGTGTCTGCATTTGGTGACTGATTATGGGATGGAACCCCGGGTGGGGCAGTCTCCGAATCATTCATCATTTCTTCTCAGCTCCAGTCTTTGTCTCTCCTTCCATGGATATTTTATTCCCTATTCTAGGGAGGAATGAAGTATCCACACATTGGTCTTCCTTCTTGATTTTCTTGTGTTTTGAAAGTTGTATCTTGGGTATTCTATGTATCTGGGCTAATATCCACTTATCAGTGAGTGCATATCAAGTGACTTCTTTTGTGAATGGGTTACCTCACTCAGATGATATCCTCTAGATAAATCCATTTGCCCAAGAATTTCATAAATTCATTGTTTTTAATAGCTGAGTACTCCATTTTGTAAATGTACCCCATTTTCTATATCCATGAGGGACATCTGGTTTCTTTCTAGCTTCTGGCTATTATAAATAAAGCTGCAATGAACATAGTAGAGCATGTGTCCTTATTACCAGTTGGAACATCTTCTGAGTACCCAGGAGAGGTATTGCTGTATCAATTGTTAGTACTATGTCCACTTTTTTGAGGAACCAACAGACAGATTTCCAGAATGGTTGAACCAGCTTGCAACCCCACCAGCAATGGAGGAGTGTTCCTCTTTCTCCACATCCTCGTCAACATCTGCTGTCACCTGAATTTTTCATCTTAGCCATTCTGACTGGTGTGAGGTGGAATCTCAGGGTTGTTTTGATTTGCATTTCCATGATAATTAAGGATGTTGAACTTTTTTTTCAAGTGCTTCTCAGCCCTTCGATATTCCTCAGTTGAGAATTCTTTGTTTACCCCAATTTTAATAAGGTCATTTTAATTTCTGCAGTTCAGCTTCTTGAGCTCTTTGTATATATTGGAATTTAGCCCCCTAACAGATTTAGGATTGGTAAAAATTATTTCCCTGTCCATAGGTGGCCTTTTTGTCTTATTAGCAGTATCTTTTGCTTTACAGAAGCTTTACAATTTTATGAGGTCCCATGTGTGGATTTTTGATCTTAGAGCACAGGCCATTGCTGTTCTGTTTAGGAATTTTACCCCTGTGTTCATATCTTCAAGGATTTTCCCCACTTTCCCCTTCATAAATTTTAGAGTCTCTGGTTTTATGTGGAGTTATTCGATCAACTTAGCCTTGAGCTTTGTACAAGGAGATAAGAATGGATCAAATCTCATTCTTCTACATGTTGACCACCAGTTGTGCCTGCACCATTTGTTGAAAACTCTGTCTTTTTTCCACTCTATGGTTTTAGCTCCTTTGTCAAAGATCAGGCGAACATAGGTGTGGGGATTCATTTCTGGGTCTGCAATCCTATTCCATTGATCTACCTGTCTGTCCCTGTATCAGTACCATACAGTATTTATTACAATTGCTCTGTAGTACAGCTTGAGGTCAGGCATGGTGATTCCACCACAGGTTCTTTTATTGTTGAGAATAGTTTTTGCTATCCTAGGTTTTTGTTATTCCTGATGAATTTGCAAATTGTCCTTTCTATCTCAGTGAAGAATTGAGTTGGAATTTTGATGGGGATTGCATTGAATCTGTAGATTGCTTTCGGCAGGATAGCCATTTTTACTATATTAATCCTGCCAATCCATGAGCATGGGAGATCTTTCCATCTTCTGAGATTTTTCTTCAATTTCTTTCTTCAGAGACTTGAAGTTCTTGTCATACAGATCTTTCACTTCCTTACTTAAAGTCACACCAAGGTATTTTATATTATCTGTGACTATTATGAAGGGTGTTGTTTCCATAATTTCTTTCTTGTCCTGTTATCTTTTGTGTAGAGAAAGGCCACTGATTTGTTTGAGTTCATTTTATATCCAGCTACTGCGCTGAAGCTGTTTATAAGGTTTAGGAGTTCTCTGGTGGAATTTTTAGGGTCGCTTATATATACTATCATATTGTCTGCAATTAGTGATATTTTGACTTCTTCCTTTCCAATTTGTATCCCCTTGACCTCCTTCTGTTGTCGGATTGCTCTGGCTAGGACTTCAAGTACTATATTGAATAGGTAGGGAGAAAGTGGGCAGCCTTCTGGTCCCTAATTTTAGTGGGATTGCTTCCGTCTTCTCTCCATTTACTTTAACGTTTGCTACATTTTGCTGTATATTGCTTTTATTATGTTTAGGTATTGGCCTTGAATTCCTGATTTTTCCATGACTGTTATCATGAAGGGATGTTGGATTTTGTCAAATGCTTTCTCAGCATCTAATGAGATGATCATGTGATTTTTTTGTTTTTGAGTTTGTTTTTATAGTGGATTACGTGGATGGATTTCCATATATTAAACCATCCCTGCATCCCTGGAATGAAGCCTACATGGTCATGATGGATGATCATTTTGATATGTTCTTGGATTCGGTTTGAGCGAATTTTATTGATTATTTTTGAATCAATATTCATAAGAGAAATTGGTCTGAAGTTCTCTTTCTTTGTTAGATCTTTATGTGGTTTATGTATCAGAGTAATTTTGGCTTCATATAATGAATTGGGTAGGGTACCTTCTGTTTCTATTTTGTGGAACAGTTTGAGGAGATTTGGAATTATGTCTTCTTTGAAGGTCTGAAAGAACTCTGCACTACACCCATCTGGTCCTGGGATTTTGTTTTTGTTGTTGTTGTTGTTGTTGTTGTTGTTGTTGGGAGACTATTAATGACTGCTTCTACTTCTTTAGGGGAAATGGGGCTATTAATATTGTTTTGCTGATCCTGATTTTACTTTGATACCTGGTATCTCTCTAGGAAGTTGTCCATTTCGTCCAGGTTTTTCAGTTTTGTTGAGTATAGCCTTTTGTAGTAGGATCTGATGATGTTTTGGATTTCCTCAGGATCTGTTGTTATGTCTCCTTTTTCATTTTTGATTTTGTTAATTAGGATACTTTCCCTCTGCCCTTTAGTTAGTCTGGCTAAGGGTTTATCTATCTTGTTGATTTTCTCAAATAACCACCCCCTGGTTTGGTTGATTCTTTGAATAGTTCTTTTTGTTTCCACTTGGTTAATTTCAGCTCTGAGTTGGATTATTTCCTGCTGTCTACTCCTCTTGGGTGAATTTGCTTCCTTTGTTCTAGAGCTTCTAGGTGTGTTGTCAGACTGCTAAGGTATGCTTCCTCTAGTTTCTTTTTGGAGGCACTAGGATTATAATTTTCCTCTTAGGACTGCTTTGATTGTGTTCCATAAGTTTGGGTATATAGCGGCTTAATTTCCTTTAAACTCTAAAAAGTCTTTAATTTATTTCTTTATTTCTTCCTTGACTAAGGAATCATTGAGTAGAGTGTTGTTCAGTTTCCATGTGAATGTTGGCTTTTTAATACTTATGCTGTTATTGAAGATCACCCTTAGTCCGTGGGGATCTGATAGGATGCATGGGATAATTTCAATATTTTTGTATCTGTTGAGGCCTTTTTTGTGACCAATTATATGGTTAATTTTGGAGGAGATACCATGATGCACCAGTAATTTTGATCTCTCTAGCAGTCCTCAATTAGCTCTTCCTAAAGAAGATAGTTTTGTGGCTGCTCGCTTCTGCAGTTTACATGTAGTTGGCCCCTCCATTCCTGCTACAGACACTGGCACAGGAAGCTCCTTCTTCTGGTGGCAATTTCTGGGCAGTGACAGAAGCAAGTGTATTTTAGATTTTCAGACTTTGTCCAAATTAGTGGCTGTGTCTAAGCAACAATTGTTGTTTTGTGGAAAACCTTTGTGCATAGAATTTTTTGGCAAGAATTTAAGAGATACTTGGTATTGTTTATTATTTAATGAATCCTGGCACTGCAGTACTAGGCACATCCTATCCCAATGAGGCTAGTCAAGACAGCTTAGTTAGGGGAGCAGGATCTACAGGCAGGCTAGAGTCATGGTAAGCCCACATTCTAGCTGCTGGGGGACCTGTATCAAAACTAAAGTGCACATCTGCTACACAAGTGTGGGAAGGCTTAGTGCTTGCTCTTTGGTTGGTGGTTCAGTCTCTGTGAGTCCTTAAAGTCCAGGTTAGTTAACTGTGTTGATCTTGTGGAATCCCTAAATCCTCCAGATTCTCAGTCCTTCCCCCAAAGTCTTACATAGGACTTCCTAAGCTTAGTCTAAAGTATGGCTGTGGGTCTCTACACCTGTTTTGATCAAGTACTAGGTGGAGCCTCTCAGAGGGCAGTTATGTTAGGCTCCTGTCTGCAAGCATAATAGAGAATCATTAATGGTGTTAAGGATTGGTTCTTGCCCATGGGATGGATCTCATGTTGATCCAGTCATTGGCTGGTCATTTTCTCTCCTGATGTGGCACCTTTGTGCCTGAACTTCTTATAGACAAGACAAAATAGTACATTTTGTGGGTGGGTTGGTGTCTTTATACCTTCACTGAGAGTCCTACCTGGCAATAGGAGGTGGTCAATTCAGGTTCTGTATCCTCCACCATGAGGAATCTCAGCTATAATCACCCTTGTAGACTCTCTACCCAATTCCACATCCCTGACACATCCTAGAGATATTTCCCCTCCTGGCTTCCCCCTCCTCTGCCAATTTCCTTTCCTCTCATGGCCATCTTTCTTAATTCTATCTATATCCCATCCCTTCCCCGTGCCTCTGTCGTTCCCCTCCCCACCAAGTTCCCTATCTTCAAATACTTTTTTTTTTTTAATTTCTGTAATGAAATTTTGAACTATTCAGAACACTTGATACCTTTCAGTCAATTTTAATTTGTTAAATGTTCTTCAAATAGTTACAGAGGAATTCTAATCTGGCAACATGGCTCCTCAAATCACATCCAAGGTATGTGTGATATGGATGAAATACAGACACACCAAACGCCTTTATTTTCCTCTGGCTAGAATATAGACACCTTTAATGCCAAACAATGATGTCAAATTTAGAGATAGATAGTGACAAATCAGAGAAAGATTTGACTAAATGAGTCAGAGATAGGATATGCCCAACTCTCATGTAATAGTTGTGTGTATATATAAATCTATAAAATCCAGTAAGTATACTTAGAAATATATGCATGAACAAGATTTGAACATTCCACATTTACACTACTACCAAATATATCAAGTTTTATCACATTTCTAAGATTTTCAAAGACACATTTTTAGTTTTATGATCTACTTTGATATTTTTGTGATTCTTTTATTTGGGTAGTTTTTTACATTAGTAATAAATGTTAATATAAACTGCAATTATTACAGTATAATTATTTTCTAATTTTTTATTTCCTTTTTTATTTTCTAAACTTTATAACAGGAAATATACACAACAATTAAATAATTTATGGAATGTGTAAAACACATTTTGTAATTATATTAGAATATAGGGTCTTCAAGATTAAACTTATTGACCTTTTATAATTTGATTAATCTATAGTCTTTAATGAATAAATATATTTAACATTACATTGCTTTATATAGTACACATTAGTTATTAAGATTATTATACATAATTTAACTGCCTATCTTTCATTCCATTTGTGCTTGCTTATTTCTATTACACAATATTAAAAACTTTTCAATTTTTCTAGACCAATATATCTGCATCAGTAGAAACACTTAAAATAAAATCACAAAATGATATATTATACATTGTTATAATACATTACATTAATATTGATACTACCAGACTTACTGATGAATATTTACAATTTAAATAATCTAAAAAATTTTATTAATTAAAAACATTTCTGCATACTGCCACAAAACCATGATTTTATGTCATTCTAAAATAATAGTGGAAAAAGCAAAGCTTATTTTGAGATGAAGAGATTAGAGAAAATGTAATAATAATAAAGTGGAAGACTCAGAAGAAGATGATAAATTAATAGACTAAGTTGGTCATATAACAGGAGAAAAAGATCAAAACATTTGAGGGCCTTTTAGCAAATAAAAGTGATAAATCAAAGCTTGAAGTAAAGGAATAATAATGTCACCAGGTTAAAAGAGAACTCATGTTGAGATAGGTAAAAAGGAAAAACACTCATATTCAAAGTACAATTGATATAGGAAAAATTTTAATGCTTTATAGATTTTTTAAACTAGAAAATATATGAATAAATCAGGAGAATATATTTGAAACACAATTTCTCATCTAATCATAAAGTAGAAATATTTTTTGTTTGAAATGGTCTTTGCTTGCTATAGCAAGATATTAAAAAAAAAAAAAAACTAAAAGCCAAAAAAGAAAAAATTAAGGGATTATGGTAATGACATTTGAAATAGCATAAAGAAAATGGCAGGATTATCATGAATAAAGCCTGTCATGAACTGTCCTTGGAATCCTATATTTTATTTGATGTGCTAGTTTTGTGGTAGCAAAGAATACTTTAATGGCACTATTTGGGGACTTCACTTGATTGGAATTGTTATGGAAAGTGTTGACAGATTCTAACGTTTAGTGCTACTTCCTTATTTTTTTTTATTTATGCATGAAATTTTACTTCATATCTATTCTTTAGATGTTAAAAATGCTTCTCTCATTCATATTATAGTAATCTCAAATGTTTGTAATTAAAGTTAAATGATATATAAAATGCAAAAGAATCATCCACTTAGACTATGTCCATTTTTCCTTAATGAAAATAGAATAATATCTTAAATTAAATAAAAGCCTTTTGCTTTGCAAGAGAATGAATTATACTGATCAATATGTTCATATCTGAATGTATGTGAATGAGAATTTATAACGTTTTTCTTGACTCATGTCTATTTATTTTTACAATGATTTTAAACCCATCGAGAATATATGTGTGTGTGTGTGTGGGAAGGTTTAGTGCTTGCTCTTTGGTTGGTGGTTCAGTCTCTGTGAGTCCCTAAAGTCCAGGTTAGTTAACTGTGTTGATCTTGTGGAATCCCTAAATCCTCCAGATTCTCAGTCCTTCCCCCAAAGTCTTACATAGGACTTCCTAAGCTGAGTCTAAAGTATGGCTGTGAGAGGCTCTACCAAGCAGCTTACTGAGACAGATGCAGATACAGACAAGCATTGTACTGTGGTCAGGACCCATAAGTAAGAGTTAGATGAAAGATGGAAGGAACTGAAAGGGATAGCAACCTCATAGTCTCAGCTATCAGGGACCCCAGGGAGCTCCCACAGACTAATCAACCAACCAAAGGCTATTCACGAGCTGGTCCAATGCCACTGACACATATATGGCTGAGGGCTATCTTTTCTAGGAGGAGGAACCTACACTATAGAGACTGGATGATCCAGGGTAGGGGGATATCGAAGATGGGTACTCTCTGAAAAGTGATGCAGAGCAGAAACAGGGAGCTGCTCTAAGGTGGGAACAGGAGCGATGGACCACATTTGGGATGTAAATAGATATTTTTTTAAGAAAAAGAAGAAAAGTATACAGTTTGTAAATAGCACATGAAAAGAAAAAGAAAAAGAAAAAGTGAAAATACATTTTAAGTATTATAAAATTCTTTTATGAAGTCTGAATTTCTTAAAGCTGGTTTTCATATGCATAAAGTATCACCAACTTTAATGTATAGAAATATTTAATAATGTAATTGATTGTAACATCTCTTTTATTAGTAACATCTCTGTGGAATTATTTTGTTTGTTTTGTACTCTTTCTCTTCCATGCTGTCACTCCAGAGAGAGAGAAAGATTATTCAACTTCTGCATCTTTCTCCTAACCATATTGTGAAACCAGATAATAGGGATTCTCACATCACTGGAAGATGGCGTCAGTTTTAGCTAACGAGTAGGTATAGGTACCAGTAATGGCAAAGACCAGCCAGGAAAAAAAAAAATGCAACAGTTTTTTCTTTAGCACTTATATTTGAGCTTCCAATGGAAACTAATATTAATACCAGAGGAAGACTTTCATTTCTCAGCTAATCTATCAAAGAAATATTTTTTTAGACCCACAAAGAAGTGTGTCTCTTAGATGACTCCATGATGAATTAAATTTGAAACTAAGATTTGCCATTTAATGAGACAATGGAAGAAAGTTTCATATTGTGTTCAGCTTAGGCTTTTATAATTTGATACAAACAAGAATCATTAGAGAAGAGGAATCCTCAGATTGAAAAAAAAAAATGCTTCCATGATATTGGCTTAGAAGTAAGTCTTTAATGCATGATCTTGATTAACAGTGATATGTGAGGGTCAGTGAGGGTCAAGCTCAGCATAGCTTAACTTTGGTGTCCCAGAAAGCCGAACAAATCATGGGAAACACACAGGAAGCATTGTTCCTACTTGGAATCAAGGCTCCTGCCTTGAATTTCTGCCTGACTTTCCCCAGTGAAGGACTTTAATCTTGTAAGTAGAAGAAACTCTATCCTCCTCAACTTGCTTTTGGTCAGGGTGTTTCATTCCAGCAAGAGAAAGATAGAACATGTGGAGATCATATGGAAGAAGGGAAATGTAAGAGGAAAGGAAAATGGTTATCCAAAAGGATCTACAAAAATGTCATAAAAACCTGCTATTTAGAAAGCAAAGTAAAAATTTTATGTGTGTGTGTGTATATATATATATATGTATATATGTATATATGTATATATGTATGTATATATGTATTATATGTATATATGTATTATACACACACACACGCACACATACACACACACACACACACACACACACACACACACACACACACACACACACATATATATATATATATATATATATATATATATATATATATATATATATATATATAAATAATTGGTCTGTCCAAGGAGCCTCATCTTATTAAATAAAGACCTTAAGCCTAGCCTGTAAGTAGTCAGTAAGAGGAGACTCTAATATTCCCAGAATAATTCAGGTTCTTTTCCACTAATCTTTGTTATCTAGCATTTCCAGATCCTAAAGCTATATTTGCCATGAGGGTTTTAGTCTAGTCATATTGTATTTTTTAGGCCATGTTTAGTGGATGTCTTAGTTTAAGTTTCCATTGCTGTGAAAAGACACTATGATGAAAGCAACTCTTATGAAGGACAACATTTAATTAGAGCTGACTTACAGGTCCTGAGGTTCAGTTCACTATCATTATGGTGAGATGCATGGCAGTGTTCAGGTAGGCATGGTGCTGTAGGAGCTCAGAGTTCTACATTTTGATTGGAAGGAATCAGTGGGAAGGCTCTCAAAGCCCCCTTCAAAGTGACACACTTCCTCCAGTAAGACCACACTTACTCCAACAAGATCACTACTCATAATAGTGCCATTCCCTGACCCAAACCTTCAAACTAAGACATACCACTCTCTGCCCCCACCATAGGCTTGTTCAAACACATGAGTCTATGGGAGCCATACCTAGCCAGAGCATAATGCAAAATACATTCATTCAAAAGTCCTTTGGTCTATAACATTATTAACCATATTAAAAGTCCAAAGTTCAAAGTCTCTTCTGACACTCATCTAATTGTTTAGCAATAATCCCCTCTAATATAAAAATCAAAAGGCAAGTAACAAACCTCCAACATCACAGAATATACATTACTATTCCTAAAGTCTAAATGAGGAAATATTGGAGCACAGAAAAAAACAAAAACCAACTGGACAAGCTCCAATCTCTGATCTTCACCTCTGATGTAAAAGTGTTCTTTGTATCTCCAACTTCTTTCATCTTTGTTGACTACAAGAAACTTCTTTCTTCTGGGCTTGTTCTACTCTCTATTAGTAGTAGCTTTCTTCAGCAGGTATCTGACATCTCTAACATCTTGGGTTATCCAAGTCAGCTTCAATTTTATACCTTCTTGTTCCATTGTCTGGGATCCACACATGATACTCTGAGCTATTCCAAGGAGCTTGTATCACTTCTCAAGTTCTGTCCTTTGTAACTCTAGAACACAGCTTCTTTGTGTGGTCAGAAGTATCTCAGAAACACTTTCCAGAAGTGTTTACCACAGTTATGGTAGTCTCTTCCTAAGCCCTCCTAATTTCTTAGCTCCACTAATTCAGCATCAATTGTTCTAATAGTCCCTTCTATTCTTGACTTTAAAGCCAGAGTCACATGGCCAAAGTTGCCAAGTTCTGCTACTTGCTGGGGATGGAACATACTGCTTTTATTTTATTACATCATCAACAGCTTTCTATTTCCCACCTTCTTCAATGACAAAATTTGATTGTCATGGAACTTGCTCTGTAGACTGATCTTCAAATCAGAGATCTACATGGCTCTGTCTCCTGAATGCTGGGATTAAGGGCATGTACTACCACTCTTGGACCTAAGATTTTCTCTACTTGGAACGTGCTCTGTATCAGACTGGCCTTGTACTCAGATCACTGCTTGCCTCTGTCTCCTGGGATTAAAGGCATGTGCTACCTTAAATGCCTTACTAAAACAACTTCTTTCTTCTGGGCTAGTGGTCCATGACTAGACCACTTGACTACTATTACTCAAGATCTACATCAAAAGCCTGTGTTCTTCATTTCTATATTATACTTCATTCCCATTTAAAAGTTGGATTGAAAACAATTACCATGTAATAATAAACCTAACGTGATATAACTATTCCTTGTTCAGTGGCAAATGCATTAAAAATAAGCTTAGCTGGATAGGATCTTTCCCCAAATTGCCAATCCCTTAATAGGTTTATCTCCTTAAACACAGTATGAAGCTTCATTGTACTTCCCTTGTATTACTTGAACCACACATTTTGTGCTTTTCCATTCTAAACTTGCTGTACTTGATTAAAATGTTCTTTATGAGAGGAAATCAAAAGACAAAGTCTATGCTGGGTTTTGTTGTTGTTATTGTTGTTGTTGTTGGTTTGTTTTTTTTTTTTTTTTTTTTTTTTTTTTTTTTTTTTTTTTTTTTTTTTTTTTTTTTTTTTTTTTTTTTGAGACCTCCTTTTTCAAAGCAATTAATCTAAATCTCTCTTCGGAAGGAAAAAAGAAAAGCAGCCACATTCTTTTCCAAAATATTATAAAAACAGTCTTTAGGCCACTTATTAAAATTCTTCTCCCCTGAAAATTCTAAAGCTAGGCTTCCACAGTTCAAATCACCCTTAGCATCAATGCCTTCCTTTTTTTTTTTTCCTAGGATACTCCATTAAGCCCTATTGAAACGTTCTATTCCTCTCCAAATCGAAAGTACGAACATCTACATTTTTTTTCCAAACAAAAAGATGGTCATGCCTATCACAGCAAGACCCAAGTCCCTGGTGCCAACCTTTGTCATAGTTTGAGTTTTCACTGCTGTGAAGGGACACCATGACCAATGCAACTCTTATAAAGGACAAAAGTTAATTGTGGCTGGCAAATAGTTTCTTAGGATCAGTTCATTATCATGATGACAAGAAGCATGGTAGTATCCAGGCAGAAAATAAAGTTTTACATCTTCATTGGAAGGCAGCCAGGAGAAGATTCTCAGGTAGCTAGAAGGAGGGTCTCAAAGCCTACCCTCACAGTGACACACTTAATCCAAAAGGGCCACACCTATTCCAATAAGGCCAAACCTTCTGATAGTGCCACTCCCTGGACCAAGCCTATTCAAATAACCATAGTGGATATCTATGGAACGTCTTTTATCCTTTTTTTTTTTTTTTTTTTTTTTTTTTTTAGGTTTTTCGAGACAGGGTTTCTCTGTATAGCCCTGGCTGCCTGGAACCCCTTTTTTAGACCAGGCTGGCCTCAAACTTGGAAATCCACCGGCCACTGCCTCCCAAGTGCTGGGATTAAAGGCATGTGCCACCACGCCTGACTAGGTCTTCTGTCTTTTTTTTTTTCCTATGATTTTGTTGTTGGTCTTTTCTAGGCCTATAATCTGGAAATCATTTCCTTCATATAGTCTATTATTTTTACATTTTGTCTTTTCCTAGTGTCCCAAATTACCTGGATGTTTTGTGCTAGAAATTTTAGACTCAGCATTTCCTTTAACTAATATATCAAGTTCTTTTATGGTATCTTCTATGCTTGAGATCCTCTCTTCCATCTCTTGTATTTGGTTGGTGATGCTTACATCACCAAGAGAGTTCTTGTTCTCTTTCCTAGGTTTTCCATGCCAAGGGTTGCTTTCATTTATGTTTTCTTTATTGCTTCTATTTCTATTTTCAATTCTTGGACAGTTTTATTCATGTCCTTCATCTGTTTGTTTGTATTTCATTGTATTTCTTTATATTTATTCATTTCTCTTTTAAAGAACTTTATCTGTTTGCTTGTATTTTCTTACATTTCTTTAAGGGATTTATTTATTTCTTCTTTACAGGCTTATCTCAGCTATATAAAGTAAGATTCAAGGTCATTGCCTTGCATTCTGAGAGTGTTAGGATATCCAAGGCTTTCTGTAGTAGGAGAGCTGGTTTCTGACAGTGACATCTTGCCCTTGAATTTTTAATTGAGTTCTTGGGCTATACTTTAGTTGTGTTGTTGCTTCTGGTGTTGGATGGTCTGATAGTCCCTGGTGGTAGCAGGCCTCTGGGACTCCAGGCAGATTTGTTAGTCCCTAATGACTCTAGGCCTCTGGTTGTCTTGTGAGACAGCAGACCTCCTGGGAGGCAGGCTGAGCTGTAGGCCAAGGAGTCTTTTTTTCTTTTCTTTTCTTTTCTTTTCTTTTCTTTTCTTTTCTGGGAAATGGAAGTAAAATGGATCTGAGCAGATAGATGAGGTTGGAGACAGACAGAGACAAGTAGATCCAGAGGAAACTACAGGCTACATTCTGGATATAATGCATGAAAAGAGTAAAGGAATAAATAAAAGACAAATTTTGATTCCAGGAAATATAGAAATCAATGTGGAACTGTCCTGGAAGCTTCCTCCATGGGGGCTAGATGTTATAGTACCAGAAAAGCTATACAGGTTGTTGGGGAAGAAAACTTATCAGTCACAACTCTTATCCAGCTATGGCGTCTGTGGGTTTGATACTGGCCACTAGGCAAGTTATGCCCACTGCTCCAGTATTGCCATGATTGTTATGGAGGAACTTACTACATCTGATAAGGTTCAAGGCCTACTTTCAAAGAAGGAAATTTAGGCCAGTTACTACAAACCAGTTTAAAGGAAATGATGGGGGATGATAGGTATTGGGGGATGAAATCTATTATTCTTGTTTTACTAATCTGATATGTTGTCAAAATGCCTTCTAGAACTGACCTTTATTCACATAGATTAGTACTGCTTTCATTTTGTGAGAGATCTGCTTTTTGTATTATGTTAGTTAACTCAGAAATGTCTAATTAGTCAAAGTGTGGAGAATATATGACTGTACAATGACTAGTCAAATGCTAGGTATTAATATCATGTCCTTTCATGTCAAGACTTGAAAAAAATCATGAAAGAGAGGTTAGAATGTAAGACCCAAAGATTGGGGATGGGGATCATAAAACAGTATCTTATGAGCATAACAAGATCATTGCACTTGTGAACTGGTTATTTGTACAAAATACAAACAAAACTTAATAGATCAAGAGGAATTCTTAAACAACTTAAAGCTTCTCGAAGGAGGGAAAGAGACATTCCTTAGTGGTATAGTGACTGCTTAAATTGTCCAACCTTCAGTAAATAATCTTCCATTATGATTGTTTAGACAATCATAAGTAAATTCAATAAACTAAGCATATATGAAAATAATGAACACCAATGTAGGACTCATTGGAAGAAAAGATATATTTCAGTAATATTTAGAGAAGACATAAAGGAGAATAATGGGAGTAAATTTAAACAAAATATGTTATATACATGTATGCAATCACCAAAGAATACATATTTAAAAATATTGTAAAGGAAAGTATATCCGGCAAATGTACACTCTTTTTGGGTCTTGAGAAGCCAAATGTACTACTTTTTTTCAAATGACCTTACCATTAAACCCACTGTAGTGCACACCTTCAAAAAAATCCATATATATATTGCAAGGAGAAAGAAAAGTGGATTCTGAAACTCAAAGCCAAAGTATCCTGTACTGCTTTCAAAGAAGCAATATAAAAAGTGAGATGAGATCTTAGAGAGTTGCTCCAGCAGTCAAAATAAAACATGCATTCTCAGATTTATTGATACTCTAACCAAAGCCATCTAGAAATATAGCTCTGCCTGTGACAGATGTTGCATGCTAGATCAACAGGACTTGATGCTTTACTAGGTGTTTTTGAGCAAAGACAGAGGGAAGTCATGCAAACAATACCTGTATAAAGATGGTGATAGCTAGAGTGAACGTATTTTAGGAGGAAGAACTCAACAGTTTCCTACTGGAATGTCAGATAAGAAAAGATCCTCATGCTGAACAATAGCAATGAATAGTGGAAGAGAGATGCCTGAAGTTCAAGGAGTGCATAGCAGACATGGGTAATCAGATGTCATCAAATATCACTACAGCCACAGAAGGAAAACCACCTCACTGTGTAAAACATAGGATATGAAAACATGAATATATGAATTTAAATCCCCCAAATTTGCCCCAAACTAGCAACAGTATCCATCTTTAATCCCAAGGCTCCTACAGTGATTCTTCTGGAGGCAGGAACAGCAAAGTCCCTAGGAGATCCCAGGTCTGCTACCTTCAGACACCTCATCAAAGAGCTGAAGGGGTCTCCACCCATATAGGTGGAAGAACAATATGAACTAACTAGTACCCACAGAGCTCATGTCTCTAGCTGCATATGTAGCAGAAGATGGCCTAATTGGCTATCATTGGGAAGAGAGGCCCCTTGGTCATGTAAACTTTATATGCCCCGGTACAGGGGAATGCCAGGGACAAGATGTGGGAGTGGGTAGGTAGGGGAGCTGGGCAGGGTATGAGGGAGGGATAGAACCACAAGAGCTGAAGGGGTCTGCAACCCTAGAAGAGGAACAAAAATATGAACTAATCAGAACCCCCAGAACTCGTGTCTCTAGCTCCATATGTAGCAGAAGATGGCCTAGTCGGCCATCATTGGGAGGAGAGGCCCCTTGGTACTGCAATCTTTATATGCCCCAATACAGGGGAACACCAGGGCCAAGAAGTAGGAGTGGGTGGGCAAGGGAGCAGGGAGGGGGGAGGTGGGGAGGGGATTTTCGGGATAGCAGTTGAAATGTAAATTAAGAAAATATCTAATAAAAAATGCTGAAAAAAATGGAAAAAACAAACAAACAAACAAACAACAAACAAATAAAGAAAACCAGTGAGATCCTGCCTAATAACACGTTAAAAGGTAAGACATGACAGCTGGGTTTGTCCTCGGAGTTCTACAGACCCTTTGTGGCATGTACATCTCTTACTAGTTCACATGAATATATGAATATATTATACACATACACACAGTTTACCTTGTGCATGTACATCCACGGTGGGTGGAGAGGGAGAGAGAGAGAGAGAGATACACACTTGTTGCGGGAAATATCTAGAGCTAGTCCCAGTGCCAGGTGATCTCATTTGCTCATCAGCCCTGCTAGGCCACATGGCTCCCACTAGGCCATCTCTCAGATGGGGCCCCGGAATTCTTCTCACTTTCACTTAATCCTCATGCACCCCTGGTTAGCCATCTCAACACCTAATTACCTGGTAGAATCAAGACTCTTAATGCTGAATTAGGCAATCAGATTTATGTAGCAATAATAATACAATTTACAAGATGCCAATATAATAATTTCAGAGCCAAATGATAATGATAAAGCTTTCACACAATTATTCTAACCTTTTGAAAACACCATGTCAGCTTCCATTCTGGTTCTCCTTCTCCTCCTCAAATCTCTTCTATTCTGTCTCAACTCCTCCACTGCCTCCCTTCTCTTGTCCAATCACAAGCCTTCTACTGCCCTAATGTGATTGGACAGAGAAAATCATGCAACACACACAAAGATAAAAGAAAAAAGACCCCATGTTATGCATGCCAATTATAGGAGAATGTGAAGAGAAAAAGAATATTACAGATGTTGAAGAATTCTATTTATTACTGACATAATGAAAAGTGCTTATCCAACTGAAAGAATCATAAACACCTACTAAGGGAAGACAGGAGCAATAAGTTGCTTATGGGGTCTATGAAAAAAAGGAATAAAAGTGAGAAAGAAGGTTTTCAATAATATAAATATCTGTAGAGAGGCCTGTAAGACAGAAATCCAATAGTGTCACCGGTGGCTTTGTAAAGTGAAATTAACCTCACCTAGTGTGAAGCTAATGGAAAAATAAGCCATGAGTTTATATTTAAAAGGTTAATCTAGAGGACTTTTACCTATGAAACAGAGTTAGGAAGCAACTGAAACAACAGCCTGCCAGATTGTGATTATTGGGAAGGATTGGATTTGTATTCAGGATGTGATAAAATGCTGTAAAGGAAATTTATATGATAATTCAAAAGAGAGTTCGAAATGTAGACAAATTATCATTTACAAAGACACTCAGACCTTTATTTTGCAAATGTGTCATATCTGAGAGAGTTAAGTGCCATTCAGTCCCAAGGCCAGGTCATGAAGTATCTTGTCCAGAGACTGCAAAGAAGTCCATGATTTGCATAGCTATGTGGACTTCTTGGCATAAAACCTACTAATGACCCTGTTGAAATGCAAATACTTTATTACATTGAATTGCATTAAGCTTCATAAAGAGCATAATGCACATAAATCCTATAAAAACTGTTTGTGTAGAGGAGCTAAAATGAATTAACATGAGCGTGTGCATATTTTAGATAATGCCTGCAAAGCAGCCTTGTAAAGACTTTACATTTTATTTGCCATTTAGTGCTTTCATTTTCCCAGTTTGTTATAAAATAACCCATTCTACCAGCATCAACTGGCAGATAATTGTAGCTGAATATGTGCATCTGATTAGATATGTAGACTGATAGACATACCTAAATTTATCAGATAAGCTAACCATGTGTCACCGCGTTTGTTCCTTTCTTCATTGAGTACATTTGTGTTTCCATCATTAGTTTTCAATACATATTTTCTAATTATGGATGAAGTCACGCCAACTTTTGAAGCAATAAACATTGAAGGAAAATATTTTTTGCAGCATTTAAGAGAGTCTGCATTCTGTAAGTTAATCTGGACAATTATAACAAAAAAATACCGACTACAAAAGAAATAACTACTGATAAATTTTCATGTCTGTAAGCGTCGACAAAAATGCTATTTTCTGTGACTTTTATATGATTTGTTTTATTTATTTGGCATCTTAACCATCCCCCCACCACAGTCTGTGTGTGTGTGTGTGTGTGTGTGTGTGTGTGTGTGTGTGTGTTTGTATGTGTGTGTGTACATACATCACATTTTTATTCATAGTTTACCTATATGGGTCAGAGGTGGTTATCACCTTTCTTCATGTGAATCCTGGAGAACCAGCACGTGTCCTTAGAGCTGATGGTGAGCACCTTTATCCACTGAGCTTCCTTGCCAGCCCTGAACAACTTTTGGCATTGCTGACATAAATATTGCCTAACTAAAGACAACCAGAAACAGGCTTTTAGTTTTGAAATCAGTTTAGTATTGTTGTACTTAGGAGGCACACACAGTGCTGAGCTTTGCTGTGGGTGTTACAGACCCCATACTATGGGATGTGAGCTCTCTTGCTGGTGATTGGAAAGAGAAATTACTAAAGCAAGCTTTAGGTGGGACTGCATCCTGTGTCAGAGTAAGTTCCTTTCAATTGTTGAGAAATACTGATTTCTTATTTAGAATGAAAAAAAAAAAATTAAACCAGAAATAGAAAAGTTTATTGAAGAATCAACAATTGCCTCACTGACAACGAGGAAACATAGATGCTTTGTGGCTTGAAAGTTTAAACAAATTCATTTATATTATTTTAACTTTAACATTAGTTTTTTTGTTTGTTTGTTTGTTTGTTTGTTTTTGTTTTTGTTTTTTTTGTTTTTTTTGTTTTTTTTATGTGAGCTCATCTTTTACGTTTTAGTCCATAGTCTTGTAAATTATAAGGATTAGTCCTGGTTGGGGAGGGGGGACAACTTCTACTGGTATATGTTGATACAAAAAGAAGAGATTCAGCAGCTAATATTGTAAATTTAGAACGCTCATATCTCTATTTAAGAAAATGCATCATCCACAAAACTGCTGAGTCAATCTATTTTATTTATCCACCTGTGTGACTATCCATATATTCACTAGATATATACTATGTATCACCCATCTATCATATCACTGCTAACTAAAGGAATTATTGGTTATTTTGCATGTGTACACATGTAAAAGAGGAGATGGCCAAGAACGCAGAGTAAAATAAGTCATCCTATAGGTCGATAAAAGGCTTCCTAGTGCAGTTATCACTTCCATTTACTTGGGTAATGGGTTTACACCCCATGCACTGACAATATAAAGAGAGAAGGCATTTGCGAATGAGCCAAGTATCACTTAGATGTGACCCCATGTGGTAGAGCTAAAATCTATTCAAAAAAAATCTGCAATAATTTTATAATTTAAAGAAGTGAAAAATTACCCATAAAATATCCTAAGGTATTTCAGATTCAGATTATATTTTAAAAATAAATATTCATAATTATCCATAAACTAATGAACACTAAAAGCAGAACCAATTTCATATGGGTAATGGGAGGAGAAATCAAACAAATGCATGAGCTCAAGTGTACGGAGGGGAAATCTTTGCAAAATTTGCATCCAAGGAACTTAAGATACCCATTTCACACTGAGAAGAAAATGATGTGGCTACATATTTATCATCCTGGAATGGCCTTTCATTGCAAAGTTTCTCTAATATATTCTCATGAAATACTCATGACAAATATAACTCAAGAGCTTGGTGGAAGGATAAAATGTGAATTTTGTACAATTATTCAGGTTTAGCAAATTCTTCTTATTGCTAAACAGTAGAACAAATAAATGAGAGTAGAACACTGTGCTTTGCAGATATGTGTGATAGAAATTTTTTGAGGAGAATATTAGACCCACTTTTAACTCTTGTCTCGGTTACCTGTGTTTAAAATAAATCAGTTTTAGAAAATATTATACATGTCAGGGCCAATGTTCTCTTCAGTGTGTAGATTATAACTTCATTCTTTCAAAAGATTTATTTAACTTGGAATGTCTCTGAAAACCATATTACTAGAGGGACCATGGCAGGAGAATTAGTGTGGTGACAATGGAATACATGCTACAGAAAATAAAGAAGAAATGCAGAATAAGGTAGGGTTTAAACAAGGATGGGATGGATTATGGGCAAAGGTGGGATGCAGAGGACTTTAAACTAAATGTAAGATGTTTGAAGTCAAATGGAAGCATACCACTTTATAATTTTGAAACATTGTAAGACATTGAATGGAAATACTATGCATGAGTAAATAATATCCATCCCAGAATATAATTTTTTTTTAATAAATTTCAATTATTTGATATGGGATACCACTGTGGTGATAGTGATGTGTCACTATGGTGATGTAAATGTGTAAATGTGTCATCTTTGATGATCAGCCAATGAACTGTTGATAAATGCCTTCATTGTGTGTGCTTGTAGTTTTCTACCACAGATTGTATTTGCTATGACAAGAAGTCTCTCTGAGAAAGGGTGGTACCTGTGAATTTAAGGATAAGACTTAGATTGTAATAAATAGTATAGTGGTCAAGCAATATGAATGTAGAGATCCCCCTCCCAAGGTCAATGATCTCAGTAGCCACTAGTTTCCCAGTAACAAGCATGATTTCCCTCTTGTTGAGTGGCTTCAAGTCCAATGAGATAGCTGTTATTTGCCAATATGTGAATGCCATTTCTTCCACCTTCACATATAATAATCAAACTCAGGGCCGAAATCAACCAAGTGAAAACAAAAAGAACTAGTCAAAGAATCAATCAAACCAGGAGCTGATTCTTTGAGAAACTCAACAAGATAGATAAACTATTAGACAGACTCACTAGAGGGCACAGGGACAGCATCCTAACTAACAAAATCAGAAATGACAAGGGAGATATAACAATAGTTCCTGAGGAAATCCAAAACACCATCAGATCCTTCTACAAAAGGCTATATTCAACAAAACTGGAAAATCTGGATGAAACGGACAAATTTCTAGACAGATACCAAGTACCAAAGTTAAATCAGGATCAGATTAATGACCTAAACTGTCCTATATCCCCTAAAGAAATAGAAGTAGTCATCCATAGTCTCCCAACCAAAAAAAGCCCAGGACCAGATGCGTTTAGTACTGAGTTCTATCAGACGTTCAAAGAAGACCTAATTCCAGTTCTTCTCAAACTATTCAACAAAATAGAAACTGAAGGTAGGCTACTCAATTCATTCTATGAAGCCACAATTAGTCTGAAACCTAAACCACATAAAGACACAAAAAAGATAGAGAACTTCAGACCAATTTCCCTTATGAATATCGATGCAAAAATAACAATAAAATTCTTGCTAACTGAATCGAAGAACACATCAAAATGATCATCCATCATGACCAAGTAGGCTTCATCCCAGGAATGCAAGGATGGTTTAATATATGGAAATCCATCAATGAAATCCACTATATAAACAAACTCAAAGATAAAAACCACATGATCACCTCCTTAGATGCTGAGAAAGCATTTGACAAAATCCAACACCCATTCATGATAAAGGTCTTGGAAAATCAGTAATTAAAGGCCCATATCTCAACATAATAAAAGCAATCTACAGCAAACCAATAGCCAATGTCAAACTAAATGGACAGAAGGTGGAAGCAATCCCACTAAAATCAGGGACTAGACAAGGCTGCCCACTTTCTCCCTACCTATTCAGTATAGTACTTGAAGTACTAGCCAGAGCACTTCAAAAGGAGGTCAAGGGAATACAAATTGGAAAGGAAGATCTCAAAATATCACTATTTTCAGATGATATGATAGTATATATTAGTGACCCTAAAAATTCCACCAGATAACTCCTAAACCTGATAAACAGCTTCAGCACAGTAGCTGGATATAAAATTAACTCAAACAAATCAATGGCCTCTCTCTATACAAAGGATAAATGCACTGAGAAGGAAATTAGGGAAACAACACACTTCACAATAGTCACAAATAATATAAAATATCTTGGTGTGACTCTAACTAAACAAGTGAAAGATCTTTATGATATGAACTTCAAGTCTCTTAAGAAAGAAATTGATGAAGACCTCAGAAGATGGAAAGATCTCCCATGCTCATGGATTGGCAGGATCAATATAGTAAAAATGGCTATCTTGCCTAAAGCAATCTACAAATTCAATACAATCCCCATCAAAATTCCAACTCAATTCTTCAACGATTTAGAAAGGGCAATTTGCAAGTTTATCTGGAATAACAAATAACTAGGATAGCAAAAACTCTTCTCAACAATAAAAGAACCTCTGGTGGAATCACCATGCCTGACCTCAAGCTGTACTACAGAACAATTGTACTAAGAACTGTGTGGCACTTCTACAGTGACAGACAGGTAGATCAATGGAATAGGTTTGAAGAGCCAGAAATGAATCCAAACACCTATTGTCACCTGATCTTTGAAAAGGGAGCTAAAACCATCCAGTGGAAAAAGATAGCAATTTCAACAAATGGCGCTGGGACAACTGGCGGTTATCATGTAGAAGAATGGGAATTGATCCATTCTTATCTCCTTGTACTAAGGTCAAGTCTAAGTGGTTCAAGGAACTCCACATAAAACCAGAGACACTGAAACTTATAGAGGAGAGAGTGGGGGAAAGCCTCGAAGATATGGGCACTGGGGAAAAATTCCTGAATAGAACAGCAATGGCTTATGCTGTAAGAGCGAGAATTGACAAATGGGACCTCATAAATTTGCAAAGCTTCTGTAAGGCAAAAGATACTGTCAATAAGACAAAAAGGCCACCAACTGATTGGGAATGGATATTTACTGATCCTAAATCAGTAAGGGGCCTAATACCCAATATATATAAAGAACTCAAGAAGGTGGACATGAGAAAATCAAATAACCCCATTAAAATATGGGTCAAAGAGCTAAACAAGAATTCCCAACTGAGGAATAGCAAATGGCTGAGAAGCACCTGAGAAAATGTTCAACATCCTTAATCATCAGGGAAATGCAAATCAAAACAACACTGAGATTCAACCTCACACCAGTCAGAATGGCTAAGATAAAAAATTCAGGAGACAGCATATGCTGGTGTGGATTTGGAGAAAGAGGAATTCTTCTCCATTCTTGGTGGGATTGCATGCTTGTGCAACCACTCTGAAAATCAGTCTGGCAGTTCCTCTGAAAATTGGACATAGTAATACTGGAGGATCCTGCAATACCACTCCTGTGCATATATCCAGAAGATGTTCCAACTGGTAATAAGGACACATGCTCCACTATGTTCATAGCAGCCATATTCATAATAGTGAGAAGCTTGGAAAGAACCCAGATGTCCCTCAACAGAGGAATGGATACAGAAAATAATGTACATTTACACAATGGAGTACTACTCAGCTATTAAAAACAATGAATTCATGAAATTCCTAGGCAAATTGATGGATCTGGGTGGTTTCATCCTGAGTGAGGTAACCCAATCACAAAAGAACTCACATAACATGTACTCACTGATAAGTGCATATTAGCCCAGACCCTTAGATTACCCAAGATACAATTTGCAAAACACATGAAACTCAGGAAGAATGAAGACCAAAGTGTGAACACTTTACCGCTTCTTAGAATTAGGAACAAAGCACACATGGAAGGAGTTACAGAGATCAAGTGTGGAGCTGAGACAAAAGGATGGACCAACCAGTGACTGCTGTAGCTGGGGATCCATTCCATAATCAGCCACCAAACACAGACACTATTGCATACTACAGCAAGATTTTGCTGAAAGGGCCCTGATATAGCTGTCTTGTGTGAGCCTATGCCAGTGACTGGGAAACACCGAAGTGGATGCTCACAGTCAGCTATTAGATGGAACTCAGGGTTCCCAATGGAGGAGCTAGATAAAGCACCCAAGGATCTGAACGGGTCTCCAACCCTATAGGTGGCAGAACAATATGAACTAACCAGTATCCCCAGAGCTGTGTCTCTAGCTGCCTATGTAGCAGAAGATGGCCTAGTTGGCCATCATTGGGAAGAGAGGCCCCTTGGTCTTGCAAACTTTATATGCCCCAGTACAGGGGAACACCAGGGCCAAGAATTGGGAGTGGGTGAGTAGGGGAGCAGGGTGGGGGATGGGGAAGTGTATAGGGGACTTTCAGGATAGCATTTCAAATGTAAATGAAGAAAATATCTAATAAAAATTGGAAAAAAATAGTATAAGTATATTTGTTTGTGTATATTTGTATGTGTATGTGTATGTGTATGTGTAGCATATATATGGATGTTAAGCCATTTGGCCTGATAATGCTACACATTAGAACCAAAGACAAACCAAAACCCCAGTACATCTCCTTTTAATAGTTGGTCAGTGTAGTCCAATATAGCTCCTCATCCAATATAGATTGCAAATGTATGTAGTCCATGGTTTCCTAAGAGAGGTTGAGAATGGGCCTCTAAAGAATTTAAAGTTCAGATGACCATATTAAATTTTAAATTAGAAGGAAGTAATTACTTGAAAGGTAGGAAATCAAACAAACTATAAAAAGCTTCTGTATTAAATGCTTTGAGAGATGCTTGTCTGGGATGATAAAGGACTGACCTAATTAGATGACTAACTAGATGGAATGCCTATATGTTTCCAGTCCGAATTCTGTAAATTATTTCATTTGCTGACAGTTAGGATATATAAAGACCACAGGGAGATTGATCCTGTGACCTCAGCTTCATTAGATGAATATATTTAATGAACAGAATGTTCTAGGAATAGGTGGGACATTATTCACCATTGCGCATCAGCCCACATGTACACACTTTACTATAAGGAAGGCAAAACTCCCTCTCTGATTTTACTCCTGTGTGTGGAAAGAGTACTTCACCTCTGCCTTTTCACTTTATTTATTTATTTATTTATTTATTTTATGATATTTTCCCCAATATTTTCTGATGTTTCTCTGCTGATTTTCATTTCATTAGATAACAGTTGAGTAGCATTTAATGACCCATATAAAGGAGTAAGGACATTGAAGACAAATACTTAATCAGTTATTTCTGCATACTTACTTTAATGACTTCTTAGAATAGAAACTATAATATTTTATTTTTATTTCTACAACAAAGAAAATGATATTGGATTATTATAGATATATTATCAATGATAAAGTTGAGTTATTTACCAGAGCACAGAAATCTCTTATATTACACATGTAACAAATTAGACATAGTAACTGGTATAATATTCATATTATCTGTTTAGATATTAAATACCTTTTCAGTGTGGGGATGAGAATGAAATATAGATCATTTAGTTTTATCAAAGTATAGATCAAAGATACAAACAATTCAAAAGTTCATTACATGTTATATTCCATGAGTTTTTAATTGTGGAATAATTTTTCTTATATTATTCACATCGTATAGAATTTTCTACTTTCCAGACATGTTGCTGGTGTCTTACATTGTATGAAACTGTAGCAAAAAATCTTCTCGTTGATACCAGTATTCATCATGCCAACTAGAACAGCAGCTTGCTTCTCTGTCGATTAATTCAATGACAGAAAGCAGATGACACTTTCAACGTGCTGTAGGAAGAAATCATTTGGCTCTTCTCGGGCTGCATATTCTTTTCCCTTTCAAACAAAGGCCTCTGGAGAAACAGTTCCTAACTGACATAAGAACAGAAGACAAATGCTTGTCACTATAACACTGAAAGTAATACTGACGGAACCAAAAAGAGCAGATACAGTGTTTACCTACTCTGTAATTGGTCTTCCTGTTATAAGAGAGCATCAGTTGTGACATCACAGTGTTCTTCTGTTCCCTTGGTCATTTCAGGAGAGATGTATTGGCAGTGCCAGATGGTAGACAGGCAGTCTATCTGAAAGACAGAAGAATAACACCCTTGACGCTTGTTTTTGTTATTTATTTATTTGTTTATTTATTTATTTTACTAAGAATACTGTCTCTTCTTTAACTTAAATCACTTAGATAAAGATTGTGAGTAAATGTTGCTACCTGGAGTATGAAAAGTCACCCCAACCAGAGAAAGTAGTCCTCATTATACGGTAAGGCAGGATCTCGATTCAGCAGCACGTTAAGATTTGTTGTTAGCTCTATTCTTCATCTCCAGCTGTATGCTTTTAGAGTTAGAATGCCAACCTCTATTTTTTTCATTAAAGTCATTAGAGTTGATAATGCCATACATCTGAAGAAAAAGCAAAAACATCTTAAACTTCAATTATGGAAGATTACCTTAACCATCATTTTATAGTCAGGAATGTGCAACTAGAACCAAATATAAGCTTATCTTGAACGTGGGGAAAAATAGTTCATTAGCTTCTTAGAAAAGTGGAGTGCCCAGTTATTCTGCCAGATATGAATGCTTTCCGCAAGAGTTAAAAGAGTTAGCAATGTTAGATTTATGAAGATCTTGGCTTCTTCGAGAGGATGGTGTGATTCTTGTTTTAGAATGCATATTTGGAAACACATTCTTTAAGATAATATGGATCCATAAAACCATGAAGTACTTTGAAGCTCAGATAATCAGGCCAGTAAAGATAAATATGGAAGTTAAAGACTTTTTTGAAGCAGGTGTACAAATTCAAAGAACTCTTAGCCTCCTCTTTCATGGCATTTGGATCTACAAGCCTGAGTGAGCAGGGTTGTATGGAACCAGAAGCCTTAGGTGGATCTTCACTCCTTTCTTCCACTGTAAAGTTGAAAGACACAAGACTTGATGAGTGTGATGAGCTCCCCCGACCATGGCACCCTCTCTTACTACTGATGACTAAGAAGATAGATTTTCTTTCTAAAAGTTCTGGTTGTAATTCTTGTATGATATTCCATTTAATTCTCTCCATTTCCTGTCTATATTCACCTTACTAGAGATGTGAGTGCAGCTACAAAGAGACAAGCATTTGTACTTCTCCCATGTCACTTTATTGATACAAACCTTTAACACATTTCAGATTTTAAGGACAGAAGCTCCATCTTTTCCAGGTATTGTTATAAGGCAGAGTATTAGGTTAGATTGCTGGCTGTCCAATAGGCTCTAACACCAGAAGTGCAAACGACTGAAAAACCAATTGTCCTCTTACCAGCCATAGAATTCAAATGATCTTTCATTAACTGTTGTTTTTTTCAGGGTGTGTCACTGATCTTGTTGGGTGTATGTGTATCCTGAGGGACAGTGTCTTACTGCTCACTTCCAATTTCCAAACAGCCTTACCAGAAACAAATGTCTATCCTCTTCCAGGTACCAGGTAAGACTATTTGATGTTCTTTTCTCCTGATTTTATAGTTTCCTTTGTTATGACTTCACCACAATTCTTTAAGACACTTTTAAAAGTGGATCTATGAATTTACAAATTCACTAGTTTATACTTCTTAGACTATGACCATCTGTATTTCAAGGTTTTTTTTAAGTTTTATTTATTTTATCTATATGAATGTTCCATCTGAACACATGCCTGCATGATAGAAGAGTACATCAGACTCCAACATAGATAGCTGTGAGGCATCAAGTGGTTGATCAGAGTTAAACTCACTTCTGGAAGAGCAGATAGTGCTCTTAATTGCCAATTCTTCCATCACTCAAGTCCCAAAGATATTTTAGATAATTAACATACTAAATATAAAAACAGTACTTGGCTGGGTTACACCACTACATTGAGAAAAAGTAGTACCATTTTTCATTAAACACTGAGAGTTGAACCTCGAGCTTTGCACATGCTAGGCAGGCATGTACCACTGACCTGTATCCCCAACTTTATTTTAAATTTCATTCTGAGAAAATAACTTGCCAAGCCACCACCAGAGTGACCTTAAATTTGCTCTGTTTTTGAAACAGGCCCTAAACTTGAGAGCAACATGCTAATGTAAATGTAGACCTTATATACAAATGATCCAAAAAAACCCTACATTTTAAATGGAACAAATGAAGATTTGCAAATTTTTCAAAGGCAAACTGTGGTATTCATGAAAATTATAAATATTCGTTGTACTTCATTCATAAAAATCCATATGGAGAGTTCTGTTATTTCAAGCAGTTAATAAATAGTTTTCACCTTCTGATTTCTTTTCTAGCATGGCAAGTGAGCTGCTGTGTTCAGTCAGCCTGTGTCTTCTGAGTCATGTGAGCCTGTGTCTTTTGAGACGTTGATTCCTTTGGCATTCTTAAGGATGTCCAGGCTCATAGCAATGGACTTTTTACTACTTGTTTTATGTCTCTAAAACCATTAGAACATCAATGCTTCTTTAAATTGGTTTTTGCAGAAAATGTAATATGCTTCATGAATTAAAGTAAGAAGTGGAAACGTAACAGCATATTGGATTATGTCTTAATTTTTTCTTCTCCAATGTTTTATATTGAAGGGGACTGATTTGTGGATGTACATTCTAAAGCAATTTCACCTTTGTTTCTAAAAAAAAAAAAAAAAAGCTTACATTTTGTCCTAGAAAGCTATTGACATTTCATCAGAGGAAACAGATTCAGATTTGCTGCCCAGTAAAATCTTTCTTAGCTCTACTTCCCTATCTTTCACCAAAGACAATGCAATTGACCTTGGGTCGGAGGATAAAAAGCTGCCATTATGAAGTGACAGAATGAATGGTCATCTTCCTCGGCTAAGACTTTCAGCATTTCAGAGCTGCTCGAGTCATGCTTTCATATATAAAGAAGTACAAATCCAATAACCACAGAGACCCAAATTATGATATTACTTTATCTCTGTCTACTTAAATTGGTAGGCTTATCATAAACAAAACCTTAACATAAAAAAATATGTGAAAAAAAAAACCCAAAAAACCAAAAAACAAAAACCAGAGATCACAAACACGATAAACTTAGGACTTAGAAGTGTCCTACTCTCGAAGCACATTGTAAGTCAATCACATACCCACCAAACTGTTTATTCTGCACTCGGCCTTATTTAAGAATAGGATGCTAGATATATTTAAATTATGTGCACTTCAAAATAGGAATTTAAAATTGGGCCCATTAATATTCTCCTTTCAAGTAATTATATGAAGTAAACATTTGAACACAGGCAACCATTTATTTCCTTCACAGAAATAGAAACCTTAGTTTGAAGTGAATATAGATATTTGCATAATTCTCTTATACTAAACAATCAGGATTATTCTGATATTTTGAATACTTGATTTCATTCCTTGTGGTGTCAAAACTGAATTCAGGCTCTCCCCCAGATGGCTCAAACACTCTACCTCTTACATCTCTGGTTATTGTTCTCACATGTTTTATATCCTAATCTTGCTAACACAATCATATAGAGATATTCAAAATAAAATAGGCACACAGGAAAAGAAAATATTAAAAAGCACGATATGTTGGTATATTTTCCATTTATTCTTTTATAGATATGGACTTTAGTTTGATTTCAGGACATGGCTTTGCACATCAAAAATAGAACAGAGGCAAACCCTAGCTCTTCTGTCTACTTAGATATAGTGCGCTACTTATGTCTCATAGAGCTGTGTTTCCTCTGAATTACAATGGTGAAGGTTAACATTTCTTCTAAAAGAGCATCCAAGTTTTAATTACATCACTATTTATTTTATTCTTCATATGTATGATAATTTATGTCAGCAGTTTATATACTCTACTAATCTGAAAAAAATATTTATAACCTAAGTAAGCATCGTGTGAAATGAGAATTGCTATCTAATATAGTTACTTTAGGATAAATCAAGAATTTCACTTCATAGTGGTAGTGGACATTTTGCCATGGCAATGCTTTAAAACTATACGATAATTTTTTTTTTTTTTTGCAAGTAATAGGCATGCTTTTATCACAGACAGCAAGTGACTTCCCCAAATAGTTACATAATAATGTAAGAATCCATGAGTTAACAAACTTTACATTAAAAAGCTTTATAGATGGTAATAATTTTAATAGATAGTGATAATTTTATGGATGGTAATGATGTAAGATGATAATAATTTTAAGGTGGAGAGACATTGCCCTCATCCAGGTGGGACCAATGGAGTCAAGGTGTTATTATCTATGCTACCAGAGAGCAGCAGACATGGAGATGCCAGTTAAGAAGGACAGAGGACTTTAGTGAGATTTAAATATTTTCCATGAAAGCACAAAGGGCTATTGAACCAGGAGCCTGAGCAGACTTAATAATCTTGAATGGAACAAAATGGGTTCTACATCCCTCCAACTCTCTCTCTCTCTCTCTCTCTCTCATGCTCCCTAAGGGTTTTTTCTCCTATGTTCATGTTTTTTGTTTGTTTGTTTTCCTTTAATGAATATTGATAACCACCCTACTCTAATCAGTGCTGTGCATACATCTATATGGATGTTTGACTGTCTACTGGGGCCACATGCCAGTGGCCAATTGACCAAAAGAGAATGTCTATTCCTCTCTCTGCAGCCATCAACTGTCAATAAAACATAAATTATATGTGTACTAATCTTTTACAGGAAAATTCTATTAATCAAAATTAAATTGAAAAGTATGTCAAGTGAGGAAGACAGAAGAGTCCTCAGAACGAACCTGAGGGTGTACAATTAGAAGAACATATTTGTTGTTGTTGTTTTGTTTTGCTTTGCTTTTGTTTCATTTTGTTTTGTTTTGTTTTCTTGCAAAACATATTTTTAAGCCTTTAATCATTAGATTTATTTTATAGTTAAGTGTACAGATGCATGATGTGGTTTATGTGCACATTAGTGTAGATGGAGTCTGGAAGAAAATGTAAGATTCCTGGATCTGATTAGGAGTGTCCTGACATGCATATTGAGAAGTGATTTTGATTCCTCTGGAAGTGCAGCATGCATCCTGGAATGCCTAGCCATTACTCTAGCCCTACATTGACTTTCTTACTTCAACAACATTCCATACATTAAAATTGCTTCAAACCACATTGGCTGTCTTCGTTTTCTCTCAAGACCCGTAGTTAACTGATATACGTGTTTTAACAACTACTGTTATTTTTCTCTACCTGGAAATAATAACTAGAAATAACACAACTCAGTTGAATTTGAATCTGTGATTACTGTTTTGTAGCACAGTATCTCATTATTTCAATGTCCTCAATGAGTACAAAGAAAATTACGTGAAGAAATGAAGAAAAAATGGAAATAGATATGTAAGTTGATTATTCCTGGAAAATAGATGTGTGGTGTGGGTAAATACTAGTTCATCATTGTCTATACTTCTGGAAGTATATTTGTTCACCATAGTAAATCCCTTATACCTATTTATATATATAATTTTCTATAAACCTTCAAGTTATATATCAAAATCAAATTATATAACCTCTTCTTTATTCATAATACGTAAAGGACCCATGAAAATGTTATCATGGCAAACACTAGATAATTTGCTGTGAGTTTCTGTCTATAATAGATCATATTCATATCAGGAATTATAAAACTGGACTCACTGAATTGTTAAAAATAAAGAGGATAGGGCTGGAGAGATGGCTCAGTGGTTAAGAGCACTGACTGCTCTTCTAGGGGTCATGAGTTCAATTCCCAGCAACCACATGGTGGCTCACAACCATCTATAGTGGGATCTGATACCCTCTTTTGGTGTGACTGAAGAGAGTGACAGTGTACTCACATAAAAAAAATTAATAAATAAATCTTTAAAAATGAAGAGGGTAGAAATAAATGTTAATATATACATTCTAAACAGAAACATCTCTGGGACAGCTATACTCAGCTATTAAAAACAATAAATATATGAAATTCCTAGGCAAATGGATGGATCTGGAGGCCATCATCCTGAGTGAAGTAACCCAATCACAAAAGAACTCACATAACATGTACTCACTGATATGTGGATATTAGCCCAGAAACCTAGACTACCCAAGATACAATTTACTAAACACATGAAACTCAAGAAGAAGGAAGATCAAAAGGTGGACACGTCACCCCTTCCTAGAATTAAGAACAAAGCACACATTGAAGGAGTTACAGAGATCATGTGTGAAGCTGAATCCAAAGGTTGGACCCAATAACTGCGGCTGCCAGGGATCCATCCCACAATCAGCCACCAATCATAAACACTATAGCATATGCCAGCAAGATAGTGCTGAAAGGGCCCGGATATAGCTGTCTCATGGGAGACTATACCAATGCCTGGCAAACATGGAGGTGGAAGCTTACAGTCAGGTATTAGATTGAAACAGGGTTCCCAAGGAAGGAGCTAGAGAAAGTACCCAAGGAGCTGAAGGGGTCTTCAACCCTATAGGTGGAAGAAGAACATGAACTAACTAGTACCCCTGAGCTCATGTCTCTAGCTGCATATATAGAAGAGGATGGCCAAGTTGACCATCATTGGGAAGAGAGGCCCCTTGGTCTTGCAGACTTTATATGCCCCAGTACAGGGGAACGCCAGGGCCAAGATGTGGGAGCGGGTGGGTAGGGGAGCAGGGCCGGGAGGGGGGAGGGTATAAGGAACTTTCTGGATAACACTTGAAATGTAAATGGAGAAATTTTCTAATAAATGTTGAAAATAAAATAAAATATAATATAATAAAATAGAAAAAAAACTTAAGGTTATATAAAATTTTCATTAAAAAGTGCAAAAATTTAAAAAAAAATGTCTTATAGAAAGAATAGCTTATCCAGAATCTAAAGTTGGACATTGAGTGGTTATACTTGAGAAAATTATTACTATGCACCCTGTATTAAAACTATATAAGAACCCAGATGAGGTAACCTAGTGTCCAAGTTATGGTTAATATTGCTTGATGAAAAACCATGATCAATGAAACTTGTAAGGAACAGGGTTAATTTGGCTTATAATTCTATATCACTGTTCATAATGGAAGGAAGTCAGGACAGGGACTCAAAATTGGCAGGAACCTGGATGCAGGAGATGATACAGAAGCCATGGAAGTTTACTGCTTCCTGCCTTGCTCCTTGGGGCTTGCTCAGCCTGCGTCCCTTCTTTCTTTCTTTCTTTCTTTCTTTCTTTCTTTCTTTCTTTCTTTCTTTCTTTCTTTCTTTCTTTCTTTCTNTCTCTCTCTCTCTCTCTCTCTCTCTCTCTCTCTTTCTTTCTTTTTCTAGACAGGGTTTCTCTGTGTAGCCCTAGCTGTCCTGGAATTCACTCTGTAGACCAGGCTGGCCTCGAACTCAGAAATTCACCTGCCTCTGCCTCCCAAATTCTGGGATTAAAGGAGTGTGCCATCATTCCCAGCTTTTCAGCCTGCATTCTTATAAAACTCAGAACCACCAAACTAGGGAAAGTACCGTTTATAGTGTGTGGGACACTTCCCTATCAATCCCTAATTAAGAAAATATCCTACAGGCTTGCCTAAATCCTTATCATATGAAGATGTTTTCTCATTTGAGGCTCCCTCCTCTCTGGTGATCCTAGCTCATGTCAAGTTGATATAAAAGTGTCCAGTACACCTAGGTACCACTTGTAATCTAAAAAATAATACATTTCTTGGGCATGGCAGGGTTGTCAGCTTGAGGTTATAAAGGAGAACCAGCAGAGGAGCCTGTGAATTAGTATTTGATGAAGAAAGAAAGCATTAGATATTGAGTGGAAAAATCACTTTCATTGACGGTGTAATGAACAACTGTCCCAAATGCTGATAGGTGAGATGAGACTCAGAATTGATCATAATTTATTTATGTGGAATTTATTAATTTTCTTTAAAAGTATTAAGGACCAAAAATACGACAAAATTGTTTAAATTATTCATGGTAAAAATGAAAAGCAAGAACAAAAAACACATTAGAAGAGGATGAGCCACAGGAGTTTAGTTTCTCTCATTGTTGCTGCTGTTGAAATAAAAGAGTTCCTTGGTTAGTGTTACTGTCCAATTGACAGTGAGACAAAAAGATCTCTTGTGTGAATACACAGCTTAAGAGATGAGCACAGGGGCTGGAGAAATGGCTCAGCAATTAAGAGCACTGTCTATTCTTCCAGAGGTCCTGAGTTCAGTTCCCAGCAACCACATGATAGCTTACAACCTTCTGTAATGGGATCTGAGACCATCTTCCGGTGTGTCTGAAGACAGCTATAGTGTACTTATATACATAAGATAAGTAAATAAATCTTTAAAAAAAAAGAGAGAGAGATGAGCACAACCAAAAGGACTAGTTAAAACCACAATTATTCTAAGAATTCTAATGGTGTGAATATATATATATATATATATATATATATATATATATATATATATATACACATATACAATTGAAGTGTGCATGTTGAACAATTGAAAATATTCAAATTTATTTTTTATTTTTCTCAATTAAGAATTCATGGAAAAGTGATGTAGGGATTCAAAGGCAGACAACAGAGTCAGGGAAAGCCCTTTCTCTGATCGTTAGGGAATCCACATGAAGAATCCAGCCCATTCATGTTCTTTGGATGGTGATTCAGTCTCTGTGAGCCCCCATAGGCCCAAGCTAGTGTACTCTGAATGTCTTCTTGTAATGTCTTTGACCCATCCAGCTCCCTCTATCGTTCTCCTCACTCTTCCCCAGGACTCATGGAACTCCACCGACTGTTTGGCTGTGGGTCTCTGCATTTGTTTCCATCAGGTGCTACTTGAAGTGTGTAGAACTCCTGGTGCTGCTTCAAAAATATTGGCAAGAATATTTACATTGGGCTAGGACAAGGAAGTAATCTCAAGGTAAATACAGCTGAAGAATGTGTTTCTTGTTTTTTGGTCATCTTGGTAAATCCCTAGGCACATTGAACAAGGGATTATTTTTTCTATACCTTGTTTTTTCCTTGATGATTTTATTTATGTTTTGTTTGTTCCTTGACCTAGAACTGACCCTATTCTTTGCATGTATTTAGAATGGTATAAAAGTAGACTGGGAAAAAGTAAACTCGATTCAGCATTAACTGAAGTCAGACTGTAGTGTTTCCTAATTGTCTTTTCTTTCTTTAATCCTCACTTTTCCCCTGGTGACCATGTTGACATACTGAGCAGGCTTGGTCAATGAATCCTCTCAGAAGGCAGTTATTCTAGGCCCCTGTGTACAACCACAGCAGAGTATCATTAATACTGTCAGGAATTGAACTGATCTTTTTTTTTTTTTTTTCGGTTTTTCAAGACAGGGTTTCTCTGTATAGCCCTGGCTGTCCTGGAACTTGTTTTGTAGACCAGGCTGGCCTCGAACTCAGAAATCCGCCTGCCTCTGCCTCCTGAGTGCTGGGATTAAAGGCGTGCGCCACCACGCCCAGCTGAACTGATCTTTTTAAGCTACATTTTGGCCACTATGCTGACACAAAATAGTTGAGTTACTTTCATTAAGTCTATATTCTATATGGACATTTTTCAGTGGGAGAGGGTGCACCTACTCTGGCAGTATCTTGAAGTACCAGTGTGGATTGATATCCTGGGGAGACTGCCCCTTCCCTGAGGATAAGAGGATAGGGTAATGTGAGGTGGAACTGAGAGAAGAAGTAGGAAGGGAGCTGCAATGAGAATATAATGTGAAACACACACACACACACACACACACACACACACACACACACACACGCGCGCGCGCGTGCGTGTGTGTGTGTGTGTGTGTGTGTGTGTGTGTGTAGCAAGAGAGAATGATAAATAAATAAATAAATAAATAAACTTAATGTAAGATTAGGAAAAATGAAAAGCTTTTGCATGTATGTAGAGAAAATCTGAAACAACCAATAAAGATGTTAAGAGGGAGACTGTAGTAGAGATCGGGCAACAAAGTGCGTTATGAAAACTTATGAGCCTTTCCTGACAATTGAACAAATCCTTATCATTTACCAGAGCTCCAGATGGGGATTGGTTCAAGGGTAGCTTTTTCCCACAATAGACTGTAGGTAAGCAGATTGTAAAAGAGATGAGTGCTGGAGATATTTGCAAAAAGCACATTTCTTCGGGTAGAGTGTACCTAGATAGGAACATTTCATTGTCTATAGGTATTTAAAGAGAGATGATATACCAATAATAGCCTTCAACCTGCTCCTTCTGATTCTATTCTTGTCCCTCTAACATCTATATCCGATCCAGTATCTAAAACTCCTCCATCAAAATTTAGGTCAGATCCTCTTGTACCTTAATTCAAAGGCCTACCTATACCACTGTTTATAACATAGACACCAAAGATCTGTCTCTTTTTTTCTTTGTTCCAGTTCCAGCTTTCTGATTTCTTTAAATCTTCTGCATATGTTTCTGCATTGAAAAATGTTTTTTGATCAAATACCATGGGAGTAGGTAATCTGACAATTATTTTCTTTACTAACCAAACAATTTCTTCCATTGTTCTGCACAAATTCCCAGTTTCCATGGTGTCTACCCAATAACCCAGGTTAACCTTACACCCATCTCTGGGCAATGTACCAGTATCTCATACATCTAAACTCATATATCATCCCTTCATACATTTCATAAGTATTTATCTATTGGGATATTTTTTAAAACTCTTATTTTCTATAATGTCAATTCTAAAAACAAAATCAGGTCTTCATTTATTAATAATGCTTCTCAAGTGAATAGACATTGTCTAGAATGTAAAAATACTTAGTAAATGCTACTGCATTATTATTACTATTATTACTATTATTATTATTAATATTATTATTATTATTATTATGCATTATTTTTTTCTGCTGTATAGTAGTTTGGCCTCCTCAAAACTATTTGTTAGAAAAATCTTGTTTTGATATCCTGTCAAAAGCCTCTATCCAAATCACTATCCCATGATTAAGACCCTTCTGGAAGCCTACTGTTCTGCTATAACAGTTTCTTTATTCAGTTTCCTTACCAAGGCTGATGTATGCATAAATTATTACACTTTATTTACATTTAGGATTGTTGATGTGATTTGCATTCTCCTAGTAAAGTAAGATTCTTAGTGCTTAGAAATGTTTAATCTAGCAAGATTGGTGCTAATGCTAGTCTTCTCTATAAGAATTTGTATAATATAATATAAATTTCAGGAATATTAAAGGATTATACAAGGTAATATTTATAAAACTCTTAGGTTCCAAATGCCTAATCTATTTCATCTCCTCTCTCTATTCTTACACTAGTTAAGATAATTCAATATAAGCTGATTCAGTCTTCTTTAGCAAACATAAAAATACTATGCATATCAACTCCTTTTTTTCTAACAGCCATTTGTCTGTAAAAATTAAGGTCTATAAGAATCTCAGTACAATAATGTCTCCAAAAACACTAAACTCATGCATTCAATTTAGCACTGATATGTTTTTAGTTGTTAAATTGTTGTATTTACATTCAAAATGTTGCTCCCCATCCAGGTCTCCCCTTCCCTGAGTTCTTCACCCTATACCTCCTCCCTTTTGCTTCTAAAAGGGTGCCCTCCCACCTCATCCAATCCAGCATCCACCTTCCCTATGGCATCAAGTTTCTACAGAATTAGGTACATCCTCTCCTATTGAGGCCAGACAAGTCAGTCCTCTGCTACATATGTGCAGGGGGCCCCAGTCCAGCACGTGAATGCTTTTTGGTTGATGGCTTAGTCTTTGGGAGTTCTGAGGAGTTCAGGTTAATTGATACTGTTGTTCTTCCTAAAGGGTTACAATTCTCTTCAGCTCCTTTAATCCTTCCCCTAACTTTTCCACAGGGGTCCCTGGCCCCACAGGAAGACCAGCAGTCTCAAATGACCTGGCCCCTGAGATCTATCAGACATGGAGCCACCAACCAGGCAACATACATGAGCTGGACCAAGGCCTCTGACATATACAGCAGAGGACTCCATGGCCTAACCTCAGTGTAGGAAGAGTTGCCTAACCCATGAGAGAGTTGAGGGCCCAGGGAATGAGGAGATGTGTCTAAGGATGGAGGCAGAAATCCTGTTGGAGGCAGGGGGAAGAAGGAATGGGATGAAGAACAAGATGGATTTTGGACGGTGGACCTGGAAGGGAGTAAGGACTGGACTGCAACAAAATAAAAGTAATAAGAAGAATATTTTTATTCCTTACCAAACAGTACATTAAATTGAGAACTATAACAACAACAACAACAACAACAACAACAAAGAACCAAAAACTAAAACCAAAACCAAAACCAAAACCAAAACCAAAACCAAAACCAAAACCAAAACCAAAACCAAAACCAACAATATAAGCAAGCAAAGCTATGCCATAGGATCAGGGGAAAATATATTTACATCATTCCCTATTAACTTTAAAAAAAAAAAATGTATGTAGTCTTTGTGTGTGTGTGTGTGTGTGTGTGTGTGTGTGTGTGTGTGTGTTCATTGCTATATATGTGTGTATGTGTGTTTATTTGTGTGTGTTGATGTATGTATACATCTGTGTGCATTGTTGCATGTGTGTGTGTGTGTGTGTGTGTTGGTATATGTGCACAGTGTACATTTTTGTGTTGGTGAATGTACATGTATGTTGGTTGCTACATGGGAACATGAGTGTAGTTTGTGTGTGTGTGTGTGTGTGTGTGTGTGTTTGTGTTGGTGCACATGCATGTGTTTTTGAATGTACACATGAATGTGTTTATATGTTGGTGAATGTGCATGTATGTGTGTGTGTGTATGTGTGTGTGTGTGTGTGTTTGTGTGTGTGTGTGTGTGTGTGTGTGTGTTGGTGTATGGGAATATGTGTGTTGGTGTATGGGAATATGTGTGTGTTTGGAGTCTAGAAAGCTTTTTCAAGAAACTTCACTAGTTCTCCATTTTATTTTTAAGATAATTTCTCATTGAGCTTAAAGCCACTGATTGGCTTGGCTCATTGACAAGTAGGCTTCAATAATTTCCTGTCTTTGAACACACAGCACTGTGATTTCAGCTATTTGTTTGTTTGTTTGTTTGTTTGTTTGTTTTTAGAATATTTTCTTTATTTACATTTCAAATGTTATCCCCTTTCCTAGTTTCCCCTCTGAAAATTCCCTATCCTCTCCCTCCTCCCCCTGCTCCCCAAACTACCCACTACCATTCCTGGTCCTTGCATTCCCCTGTACTGGGGCATAGAGCCTACACAGGATCAAGGACCTATCCTCCCATTGAATATCGACTAAGCCATCCTCTGCTACATATATAGCTAGAGCCACATGTTCCACCATGTGTTTTCTTTGATTGATGGTATAGGTCCAAGGAGATTGGGGTAATGGTTAGTTCATATTGATGTTCCTTCCATGGGGTTTCAGTCTCCTTCAGCTACCTGGGTGTTTCTCTGGCTCCTTCATTGGGGACCTTGTGCCATGTCCAATGGATGACTGTGAGCATCCACTTCTGTATTTGCCAGGCACTGGCAGAGACTCACAGGAGACAGCTATATCAGGCTCCTGTCAGCAGGCTCTTGTTGGCATTTGCCTAGTATCTGGGTCTGGTGGTTGTATGTGGGGTGATCCCCAAGAGGGGCAGTCTCTGAATGGTCTTTCCTTCAGTCTTTGCTCTGAACTTTGTCTCTGTATCTTCTTCCATGGGTATTTTGTTCCCCATTCTAAGAAAGAGCAAAGTATCCACACTTTGGTCTTCCTTCTTCTTGAGTTTCATGTGTTTTGCAAAATGTATCTTGGATATTCTAAGTGTCTGGTCTAATATCTGCTTAACAGTGAATGCATACCATGTGTGTTCATTTGTGATTGGGTTACCTCACTCAGGATAATATCCTCCAGATACATCCATTTGCCTAAGAATTTTTTTTTATAATTCTGCATTTGGTTTATATAATTGCTGAGTAGTACTCCATTGTGCAAATGTACCACATTTTCTGTATCCAATCCTCTGTTGAGGGACATATAGGTTCTTTCCAGTTTCTGCCTATTATAAATAAGGCTGCTATGAACATAGTGGAGTGTGTGTCCTTATTACAAGTTAGGGTACAGTGCTAAACAAAGAATTCTCAACTGAGGAATACTGAATGGCTGAGAAGCACCCGAAAAAAAAAATGTTCAACATCCTTAATCATCAGGGAAATGCAAATCACAAACAATCCTGAGAATCCACCTCATACCAGTCAGAATGGCTAAGATCAAAAATTCAGGTGATGGCAGATCCTCGAAAGGATGTGGAGAAAGAGGAACACTCCTCCATTGCTCGTGGGATTGCAAGCTGGTACAACTACTCTCAAAATTAGTTTGGTGGTTCCTCAGAAAATTGGACATAGTACTACTGGAAGATCCAGCAATCCCTCTCCTGGGCATATACCCAGGTACTTGATTCTTTCTGTAGTTACTAGAGCTGTGACCACAGGTCCTCATTCTTTTACTAGAAGCATATTACCAGTTAAGCTAGCTCCTCAATTCAATATTCTTTATCTTTAAAATTTTGTATTTAATAAATTTGAGAAATATTAGAAAAGGATAAATTATGACCAACAATCTAGCACTGACACTTCATATGAAGGCCTAAAGGATCTTTGAAATTAACTTGTCAAGAAAACATATATCTTACTTTGTTACTCTAATATTCTCTTCTTCCAAACTTACTATCACTTTTCCAATTTAACAGTTTGCATCTCAGGAAAGAACACCTCTGCCCACTAAACATTGAGGCTCAGAAAACTTTTATAATTTTCCCTTTTCTAAATAACCACACTTACATCTTATCATTCAATAACATTATCATGTTCCCTAGTAATCAAACCACCATAATTTTCCTCCTCTTTTCAGCTATTGTCAGTGTCTTGCCTTGACTGAAACCAGGACTCCCTTCTCTTACTTGCACATTTTACTCCCTGGAACAATTGATTTACTCTTTCCTGTTTCTTCCCCAGCTTTAAAATTGTAATTCTTTCAGAAAAGGGTAACTGATTATATCTCTCTGCTTCAAAAGCATTTTAGAGCAAAGTGAGAACTAACCTGAAAATGGTGGCTTACAGAGAGAGAGGGAAAGGCCGACACAGCAAAGAGCAAGCATTTATGCTTTTTCTATAGCGAGATATAAAGATGTTCTCCTATGTATCTCATATTCACTCCAGCTGGCGTGCCAACGACCCCCAAGAATATATATTTTCCCGTGATTACCTGATGTTTGTTCTCTTTGGAGGTTTATTTGAGAGTATAATTATTTTTAATTGGATATTTTATTTGTTTATATTTCAAATGTTATCCCATTTCCCGGTTTCCCCTCTGCAAATCCCTATCCTATCCCCCTTTACTCTGCTTCTATGAGGGTGCTCACCCACCTACCCACCCACTCCTGCCTCAATACCCTAAAATTCCTCTATACTGGGGCTTAGATCCTTCATAGGACGAAGGACCTTCCTTCTCATTGATGCCCCATAAGGCCCCTTCAGTTCCTTCAGTCCTTCCCCTAATTCCTCCATTGGGGAGTCTAGTGCTCAGTCCAATGGTTGGCTATGAGCATCTGTCTCTGTGTTTGTCAGGCTCCAGCAGAGCCTCTCAGGAGTCAGCTATATCAGGCTCCTATCAGCAAGCACTTTAAAAAAAAAAACATAATAGTTAGGGTTAACAACTAGGTAGTAACATCAAAATATCAGTTTGAATGATGAGCCTCTTCTGGTTTCTTTTCAACTTGCTATCATTTGGTCTCTTCAGGTAGATTGTTAGCTGACAAATGAAGAAACAGAAAGGAGGTTTTGTCTGTGTTGGTTCATCTAGGAAGAAAGACGATAATGCTGGCAGAGCACTCTGAAGCTGTGGGCATGCTGTTCACTGGAAAAGGAACAAATTAAGAGGATCCTGGGTAAAATACAGGCAGGAAAAAAAAGTAAGGAACACAGTGTTAAAAAGGCAAAAAAAAAGAAAGAAGGAGAACCTCCAATTTCAAGTAGGATCATAGACACTGTTCAAACAAGCAGTGTTCAATCTTTGATGAGCTGTAAATTAGAAAGGAAAGAAACACCAAAGAAATTCATGAAAGGAGATGGCAATTCAGGAAAACATCAAATGGCTGAGTGGACAGCAGCCACTCTCAGAGCAGAGTCACGACAACTAAGATGGACAGCTGGTGAATACAAATGGCAAGATGTAGAGGGGAAACTGGAGCTCTCTGAGAGCACAGGATATAACATCCATCAGTGAGAGACCATCTGGGCCCCGACGTAGAAGCTCAGCTGTAATTCACCCTGTCTTAAAGGTCTAATTCTTGCCTCCAATTTTCACTCCAGAGTTGTGTTATGTTTTCTTTTTAGCCCCTCCCCCCTATTTTTTTGTAGTAGTCACCATAGTGATTTTTCTATGAATTTACAAGTAAGGTCGCGTTTATCATTCCTACAAAACAGCCAGATTTGGATGATGTCCTACGGATGCAGCCTTCTCTTCCTGGAAACTTCATGTGTTCCTATCTTTTGTCTAGTGTTGTCATGCTTGTCTGTGTTAGTGGTAATATTTTTAATTTGCAAAAAATAAAAAAAAAAAATTGATCATTCCCTTAAAAAAAAATACCACCATTTTCTCATTGCTGCTAGAATAAACTTCAAACTCTGCCACTTCCCACTGAAAGTTTTAACACACTCTCTTCTTTGTTGTGCCACAAAGAATTATGGTCAATTCCCCATGTGCATAGGCCTTGATTTTCCCCCCAGGGACTTGGCACCTGACATTTTCTCAACCTGCAATTCTCTGGGTCCTCAGACATGACCTGAACAACACCCTATCCATTAGATGATATGAAAAATAGCATCTCTTCAAGAAGAGGCTTTCCCTTACAAGGCTGTCTGAGGTTACCCTCTACTCAGCATGCTTCGCCGCAGTTCTCTGTGCCTTTAAAGTATTAATGCAACATGTCAAACACACTGCAGAGTTTTTTCCTCAAGGTGACTGTGCCTGAGAGACACCTTTCCGATGAACAGTTACCATAAAAAGAAGCAAGCTTCTGTTTGCATTACATGTGCTTATCAAACAAGACTTAATTCATAGCAGGCAGGTAACTCATGTTGGTAATAATAAATTCTAGGATAAAATTCATTAATGCTATTATTTTTTAAATGCCTCATCGAAATAAGAAAAATTATTTGACATTTTACAGCATCTTCTTTATTTTCCCTGAGGGTAAGTGCTTGTAAGTATTAGGGTAAGAAATTCTTTTACTGTATGCTACCTTCAACTGGTTAGAATAACAGAATTAAAATATAAGTATGTTTCTCTGATGTCATACACTTCAGTGGCTTTACTGGAATGAAAAGAGTGCTGGCAGCAGAATAACAGACTGTCTTACATCTGTGGGTTTTCAAATTTTGACCAATATCAGCATGGCTTGAGGCTGTTGGACATCTGGCAAATTTCACTCCTCCATCTTGGCATACACTCTTTTGCTATCTTTGGAAAAATAAATAAATAAAGGTTTGCAGCACAGTCTACACAAGTAAATTAGAATATTTGTGAAAAATCCTTCAACTATATTTAACCCTTTTAATAACTTAGCACCTCTCATTTTATTTCATTAAACTTATAAAAATAGTTCACATAAAGCTGTTTGTTCTCACCAAAACAGAATTTATGACAAGGGGTTGGTTAGTAAACTAATTAGATTTTTTTCTTATTTTTGTGTTAAAATGTCTACAGAATTCCTTCTTTCCTTTGTTCCAAATGATGTCATATATCCCTTCTTGCTCTTTTTAGTTTTTTCAAATCTATGGCCCAATTTTCAGTAATTGCTAGTGTGTGTGTGTGTGTGTGTGTGTGTGTGTGTGTGTGTGTGTGTGTGTTTGTATGTGTGTGTGTGTGTGTGTGTGCTCATAAGCAAGCATATATGCTACATATACTTTCTGAAATATAACCAGGTGAGTCTGCATAATATTATTGGTATGTATGTTTTCAGGGCCGACCACTTGGCATTGGATGACCAGTTGATGTGATCTTATAGAGAAAAGAATTTTAAAATTATCTTTGCTGTGGTTTAGTTTTCTGTAATTGTCTCTGTTTTTTCCAAAGAGAAACTTCCTTTATGACATTGCCCAACCTAGTTATTAGCAGCATCCCTTTCACTCACAAAATGTCTATGAGTATTTTGTTCAGAAGTGTAATGTTTTCTTGAGCTCCTGCTTTGCAGATGCAAAACTTGGTTAAATTCTTCCCACCTCTTTTCTCTTCTGTCGGGAATCATGCATCCTTTCTTCCTGTTCAGTCTGTAGTTACCTCATCTGGATCACTCAAAGTACCAAATGCACAGAAGAGCCTGTCATTATTTCAAGAATTCACACTCTATGCTTTAAGATTAAAAAAAACTGGCAAACATCACGATAGTTCCTCCAGTTTCTATTTCGATATGAATGTACGCCTAAGTGCAGTTTTATTATTCTTGTGTATCATGAACTGATCCTTTTAAGCTACTTCCTGGCCACTGTGCTGACACACAACAGTTGAGTTACGATCACTGAGTCTATGTCCTATTTAGACTTTTTTTTTTTTATTTCTGACCCTCCCAACTTTTGCTGATATTTAGGACATCTTGTATGAACTTTTGATTTTCTGCGCAAGTATATGGCCTGGATTTCCATTGAATATATTGTTTGTTAGACCATGAGAACTCCTGTTGTCACTGTCTTCTGAGGCACTGCGTATTTCTGTTTTCTGTGGAATAAAAAGTAAAGAGCAAAAACCAGAAAAACAAATTAGAGAGTCCTATATACCTTACCAAAAAACCTTGATGTTCTATTCTCTTCCTCATTTCTTCAACAAAATAGAGCTCCTGGGATAAATATAAAACTTCTTTAAATCTTATTAGAACAATCTATAATGCCTCAGATTCTTTAACAAATATCTAAGTGCAAATATCTACTATTAGTCTATTTGCTGAATTATCAGTTTTTACCTAGCTATGTGTTCCCTTTAGGATTTTCATGATTAACCTTTCTTGCTTGGTGTCATGGAACTTGAGTAAGGATTCAGCAATTGGAGTAGAGATATTTGTGTTTAAGAGTGCCACACTTATGACATCATACCAACACCAAGCACCAGTAATACATGGACAGCTGCCCCTGTGACCATAAGGGAAATTATTCTTATTTTAGATTTTTACATATTCATCTTTCATGGACTTACTATGGGTAAAATTCCTTTACTAAACTGCTTGATCTCTTTTCTGTCTTTTTTTTTTTTTTTTCATACTGAAGTGTAATCTTTCTGAGGAAATTGTCTTTAACAAAAACTTTGCTGAAGTCTTCTTGGGCTTCAGTACTTTTATGCAGCGCTTTCATATGCCACCAATTCTACAGTTCAAGTACGTACCTTACCTATAGATTTTGTAAATACCGAAACTACTATAAGTCTTGTTTCATTTATATAGCCCTATTCTTGTTCAAGATGGTCATGAATAAAGTGTTTGAGTAACCAAAAGCCACATAATAAACTGGAGTTTTAATAAAAAAATGATAGTTATTTTGTGCAGTTATCTTTTAAAAATACACTTAAAATATTTCCTATTGCTAACATGCAGGACTGCTTTAGTTAGAAGAAATATACATTTATTTCATATAACAATTAAAATCAATTGTGGTGATTCCAATAATTTAACTAGGTGCTGATACAAAGACAATTGAGTTACTTTTAAGTTGGCTGTTGTTATAAAGGAATTTTTGAGAAGTGCTTTATGTTAAGTTTAAAGATATTTGCATAAAGCAAATTGCTCTTTAAGTTGTGGTATTCAATAAATTGAAGGTCTTTAAGGGAAAGCTTTTTCTCACTCACATATATGTACATAATTTCCATTTATTAGACCTTTGACATACATCAATAATGAGATGTTTTCTTTATACATATTTTGAAGTTGTAGCCATGAAAGAGCACTCTAGAATAGAAATAATAACAAAAGAAAATAGGTAATAGCAGTGAACTAATTTAACAGGTAACTAATTGTACTACAAAAGTTATTAGGACAAATGGGAAAACATTTTATGTGCCTCTCATATGAATTAAGCTGTTGTACACAAAGTTAATTTTCTCTGAATAAGTCACTGAGAATTCTGAGACATATGATGACATTAGGATAAAGTCAAAATTATTCTCCACTCTTTCCCAGAATAGGAAAATATAAAAAAGGTGGAGAGAGGTTCTTATATCTAACCATATACCATTTATTTCAATAATCAGGAGACAGCCATATAAAGAAAATGGAAACAAACAACTTTATTCCAATTCTAAAAAAGGTTTTCTAGTTCAAAATCTTAAATAATCTTATCTAAATGGAGGGAAATGATAAGTAGAGAAGATGGATATGGATTGCTCTTAAAGCCCTGCTTTAACCTTCTTATTAATAGATTTTGTTTTTACAGTGAAATCATGTTCTCTAAGAACAAGCATATGGATACCCTAAAAGTAGAGTGGTATAGCTATGTGGATTTTCCATGGCTTAAATTTTCATTTTAAATGTATGAAGCATTTGAAGACAAAGGTCAGTATTGTAATGCACTAATGTTGTATACAAGCATGGTCTCTGTGTTAGGTACAGAATATTTGCTATTTGAGAATATTTTCCTGCAAAGAGCCTTTAGGTAATGTCACAAATATAAAAGTGATATATCTCCACGATGGAGAAATATTGTCAACCAGTCTTGCTCTGATGACTTTGAATACACTTTGCCATTAACTAGGAACTAGGGATTGCTTTATAGAGGTAACAGATTTCATTTTTGTCTACTGTGAAGAAGCTCTCATATAAAAAAGGATCAGAGGACAGAAACTCAATTGGCAAAGGCTAAGACCTACATGTTAATTATTTAGAGTCCTAAATAGGCCAAGGGTAAATGCAGGTGTCATAGATTTTTAGCAAATACAGACCAAAAAGTACTCTAGGAGAAAAAGTAATACATAAAAGTTCATTATCTATATTCAACTCATATTTTTTAATCTGCTTAGTTTAAGAAGGGTTAATGTTATCCAGTATAGAATGAGAAACAAATAAAAAATGCAATTTTTAAAAGTCAGTGGCTATTTTTCCTAGGCATGTATTCAAAGTCTTTATCTGTTCATAATATGAACATTAATTTAATATGTTTAAACTTTCATTTTCTCTACACAGTTATAAATTATGGAAAGCATGGTTTATCAACAATAAAAAATGGCCAGACAGGATATAGAATATGGTCATAAACGGATATATTTATATATTTATTAAATGGTATCCACAACATTTATGATTTAAAAATTAAGAGTACACAAATCATGACCATAATGAAAAGTTTTATTACTAATGAATTTATATGATGTATATTAATTATACAGATGGCTCAGCAGGTGAATATGCCTGCAGTGTAAGCATGAGAACTGAATTCAATATGCAGATCCAGTATTGGAGAGAACAGACTTCCAAGAGTCACCCTCTAGCTTGTTCCCTCACATATGGGCGTTTACTCCACCCCCACTCAGGACAGCACCATGGTGAATTCTTCTAAGATTGCAGGAATGGGTCCTATTTCCTGCTGATTTGAGAACTGAAAGTCAAGAGAAACAATGTATCAGTACTCAGCCAAGTCCTATTGAAAATAGAAACACACACAGCCAGGAGCACAAAGAGACAGACTCTCATTAGAGAATTTAGATTCTGAAAAGAGAGGGTGCCAATCATGGAGGGCTTGGATTTCTTAAGGGTCATAGGGTAGTGCCTTTCCCTCTTATTTTGGATTGGTCATCTTAAACAAAGAAGAAGGAGCTGATAGGACCAGAGCGTCATGAAAGCTTGGGCATGCCCTGGACTAGTCTTGGCAGGTCCTCAGTTATAGGGTGTCTGCCAGCCTGGAGTAGGGAGTCAATGCTTGCCAAGCCTTTATCCAGCATGAAGAAGTGGGGCATTTGCCATTTTGCTGTTTGTCTATGGACTCTTTCTCTATCCGTGTGCCTGCCAGAGCATTCAGCTGCCTTCACACACAACTTAAAAAAAAAAAAAAAAATAGAAATGTCAAAAGAATTTAACGAAATCTCTTTAGAAATACGCACATTTCACCCAGCAGTTTTTCAAGCAGTGGACAAGATGAAAAGACAAATTTTCTTTTGAAATGTACTTTTATACTTCTCTTTATGTCTAAGACACTTAGACTCCTAGAATTGCAGGGTTGACAAGAGAAAACACAGCAGAGCCCAAAGCACTGTCAACTGTGTCCACATACAGTTTATCCACATTCGGGCTTCTCTGTGAGGATTATCCAAATTGGCTGCAACAACTGAACATAATATAAATATCATTCCCAGAAATAAATTCTTACTTCTGAGAACAAGAAATATACCACTCCAGATTGAGCCTTTTATCCTAAAGGATTAAAAAAAAATCTATTTCACAAAGTTTATTCAAACGGCCATTTGATCACTATATATATATATATATATATATATATAAATTTTACAGTAGTCAAATACCATAAATGTAATTACAGCAAATTATAAATGAGTGAAAATTAGAAAAATATTAGGTAAATAAAATATTCTCATCTACACAAATCTTCTTGTCTTCATTCACTAGTTCAAATGGTGAAATATTGGTAACTGCAGTTTCTTTCTTCTGACATATGTTTTGTGAACAATTCACCTGAAGGGTAAAGAATCATGAATTATACATTGCTTTCTGCAGTCTGCCATGCAAGCTACCCCACTTGTATAGATTAGTAGCGAATTCCACTAGATACAGAACATGACCCATTGCCTATTCCAGTTTGAGATTCTGAGCATCTTTCATAAAACTTAAAGAGCTTGCTTTAGTTCTTATCTAGGATCGTTCTCTCCTGACAATAAAGTGATGTTTTAATTTACATTTCTAAGGTGGCTCTTTTATATTTCTACTGAACATTCATTCTAAAATTAATTCCTTACTCATAGTAATACATTTGGAGTGGGGTGAGGAATAATCCTGTACAAAGTATGTACATATTCCAATGGTAAAGGTAGAAGGAGAACACAGTAAGTTACTTTTGTCTCCCTTTGGTAACCTCTGACAAGCAGGAACTGCCCAACACCCATATCCATATCCACCTACCCTTAGAGACAGCCAGAGACCTACATGCAAACACAAGTCAAACCCTGGAGGTGGATGCTTTCCCACCACCTAAGGATAGCACCTAAGGATACACAGACTGAGCGTTTATATTTAGTAATATGTATGTGTGCACATATACTTAAGAGCATGCAATAACAATTAATGAAAAAAAGGAGGCCGTGGGTTTGAAAGTGAGCAAGAGGAACACTAAGAATGGTTGGAGTGAGGAAGGGGAAGGGAGAAATGTAATTATATTGTAATCACAAAATAAAAAAGGAGGAATAATGGAAAACTTTAACAGTTTGTTGCCTCCTCCCAGATTTCCCTCCCCCCTCCCCACCTTTTATTGGTGTGCCCCATATTCTGTCAAACATGGACCAGCTGACTCCTCAATAAGTTCTTCCTTTTCCTGCTTCTTAACTCTGCAGACTGGAAAGGCACAAAACTCCCCTAACAGGATTGGGGAAATGAAATGATCAAGCATTTCATTCTGCTAATTCTCTTAAGACAGGCTTCTGATCTCATTCCTCACAGCTTCTGTTCAGACCATTCTCCAGGACCATTTGTCAAATTATTGCCCCTAGTGCATTCCCTTATCCACACTAGATTGGCCCACAGAGGGACTTATCCCTGCAACTGTTTCTGGCCTCTAAGTCCTTCTGCTCCCTGTGGCTTTGAGAACTGGGGCTTCTCACCTGCAGATTTGCTTAGCAAATGAGACTGCTGTTCCACTTCCCTGGTCCCCAGATTTGAGCTATGACACTTCCAGTAGTCAGGCACTTTATAGAGTTGTGAAGGTTTTCCATTAGTGTCCCAATACTTCTGAATCTTAAAACCCACTTCAAGTCCCACACTGAAAGCCATTTTAGATGGTTTTACCAGTTTAAATGTTGTAAATTCTGAATTTTCAAGAAAATGTATCCCTTTTTATTCTGTTTCTGTCTGTCCACTCTATTCTTGGAGCAAGGTGGGGCAAGAATATACTTAGTCTCTTGCCAGCATATGGATTCTGGGAAAATATAATTGTGGTTAAGAATCTGATATGCTTATCTAAACAATGACTAAATTCAGTGTCAACCATCCAGCTAGGAGAAGCCATGAGCGTTTAAATGTCATGGAAACTGAAAGGATATTTAGAAAGCAAAAACACAAAGAATATCTAGAACCACAAGAAGCTGTGAAGGAAAAGCATGTACTGACTCTAAGGTGTGAACTTGGCTCTGGCACTTACTTTAATTTTGGTTTCATGGCTCTGGAATGATGAAAGGTTTCATTCATGTTATTTTAAGGAAAAAAGTCTGTAATTTCCTTTTTGCCTTTTTTAAAATTGATTATTGTTTATTTACATCAAATGTCATCCCCTTTCCAGTTTCTCCTCTGCAAACCCCCATTCCATCTCCCCTCCCCCTGCTTCTATGAGGGTGCTCACCCACCCACCTACTCCCATCTCCCTGCTTTTGCATTCCCCTACCTCAGGTCTTCAGAGGACCAAAGGCCTCTCCTCCCTATAATGCCAGAAAAGGTCATCCTCTGTAATTTCTTAAAAAGAAATACAGCGTTGTTTTTTCTCTCTTCACTACTACATAGACTTTCCTATTGACAATTTTCTGATATCTCTCTCAGATAGAAGAACAAATGCATTTTACCACTCAACATAATAGATCCAGTAAATTCACTGTCTTTATTGATACTGTCTTCCCTCTCATAAATTAACTTACTGTCTGACTTCCAAAACACAGACTCACGTAAAAAAACTCCTGTGATGAAGGCACAGAAGTAAATGCTGGGGTTTCTGTTTTTTTTTTTTTTTTTTTTAAGTCAACTAATCATCTACTTCTGTAAGTTTACAATTTAAGCAGGAAGAAAGCCAGAGGAAATGTAATTACCTATTAAAGAATTCTCATGGACTGGATGGCTGGAGAGCTGCAAGACATGAACTTAAAGCTTGTTCTTGGTTCACATTTCACAGTGATCCTGTTATCAACACTACCTACTATATCTGTTTAACATCTCGCTACTTCTCTGAATCTCTTTAGCCCATAACCATGATTCTCCAGACTATAGTTCTGAATTTGGTTTGACTATTAACCCCTTGATAATGATATTATAATTGGCTAATAATATTATCCTGTCAACAGTAAGATATTTAAGATAGAAGGCAAAGTGATGAAATGATTTAAAATATCTCTGCAGAATCTATAAGCATGCTCTGTCCTGAACAGCCAAGCAAACTCATAATTCATTCATGAAAGTTCCAATGCATAATTTCTACTTAGCTATATTAAAAGACATTGAATTCCTGTTAAAGCAATGATTTTTCAGCAATTTAATTTCTAATGTCAGAACATGATTCTAGGGTGCTTTGTATAAGAGGATAAAAGTCTAAATCAAAATGATCATGAAATTACTGCCTCATGCAGGCTTTTGTGTTAAAATTCATGTCTTTTTTTTTTTTTTTTTTTTTTTTTTTTTTTGCCCCAGAGAAGATGAAGCAGATGTTGATGCCAGTTGCTGTCTAGCTGGAGGAAAATTGAAACCATGACCTTTTGAATACTGTCCACATCGCTGTTTACTTCGCCAGTCTGAGGCAGTTTGAGGAGAGAAATCCTAACAGTGAATCTACTTTAAGAAGAAGTAATATGTGCTAATGTTCAGAGATTTTAAGCTTTACTGTGATGGTATGCACATAATTGACATTTAAGAAAATTATTAATTGCAGTACCATTTGATGTTAAAAATGAACTCTTTTTAAAACAATCATGTAAGTCTTACTGGTGTTAAATTTAAAATAAATTCTCTTAAACAGATTTTATTTTCAATTAAAGACTCAATTAACATTAGAAAACAAGGCTAGTGAGAAGTAACTAGACTTATCAAAAGTAAATTATTTATATCTTAAGTTATGTTAAAAATATAATTTTCCTCTTTGATGTGGACTAAAACATATTCCCAAAGGTTATAAGAAACTGGACTAGAAAGATAAGCCAGCATTTAAAAGTACTTGCTACTCTTAGTGAGAACCCCATTTCAGTTGCTAGCACCCACATAGTTGTATAAAACCATCTATAACTCCAGGTCCAGAAGATGAGATGCTCCATTCTGACCTATGTGGGCAACAAACATTCATGTGGCACACATACAGACAGACAAAATAATCATACACATAAAATAAAATACATTTTTAAGGTTATGTAGAATCAAATATGCGATATATTTTTCCTTAAAATTCTTTGTCAAATTTTCATGTCACTCTTTAGATATAGTCCCTATAAAATATTAAAGTATAGAAAGTATGTGAAAGTTTTCCAAAGTTTAAATGAATTAGCCACTTAAATGTTTGAAAATATATTATCTTCTCAAACTGCTCTTAACTAAATTATACTTAAACGAAAAAAAGAAAAAAATTCTTGCCAGTATGATTTGATTACTGTATATGGAAAAACAGGTACGCAAAGTATTCAAGAGTTGATTTTACCTATAACAGAAAATGTTGTAATTACACATTATTTTTTATTACTATAAAAATTCTTTTTTTTTTTTTTTTTTTTCCTGAGACAGGGTTTCTCTGTATAGCCCTGGCTGTCCTGGACCTCACTTTGTAGACCAGGCTAGCCTTGAACTCAGAAATCTACCTGCCTCTGCCTCCAGAGTGCTGGGATTAAAGGTGTGTGCCACCAAACGCAGCAGTGGAGTGTGTGTGTGTGTGTGTGTGTGTGTGTGTAACTAGAGGGATTAAAGATATATTTTAAGGGCTGAGCCACACCACAACTAGAAATGGTTCTTGTTGTTTGTTTTTCCAGTAAACAGCACATTTTGGAGTTCATCTTGTGATCAAATATCTGCAACAGATATATATTCTGTTGTCTTATTACTTGCCATTTTTAAAGTCAATTCTTATATTTTTTATTATTTTCATTAATTTTTTTTATTCTTACACATTTTATTAGATATTTTCTTTATTTACATTTCAAATGTTATCCCCTTTGCTGGTTTCCCTCTGAAAACCCCACCCCCCTGTCCTTTCCCCCTGCTCACCAACCCACCCACTCCCACTTCCTGGTCCTGGCTTTTCCCTACCCTGGGTCATAGAACCTTCACTGGACCAAGGGCCTCTCCTCCCATTAATGACTGATAAGGCCATCCTTAGCTACATATGAAGCTTCATTTTTATTTTAGGTATACAAATATTTACCTGAATGTATGTATATGTGTGAGACCCCAAAGTGTTTCCTCCAGGAATGTACAGCCCCTAAATGCTCCCCCAAAGCCTGTTTCCTGAGATATCTAAGAATACAGTCAGTTAGAAGCTCTTTGTTAGCAAGATGACCCAGCCTGCCTGTCTGTGTCAGAGACCCAGACTTAGCTCCAAGGACAGCTTACTCCCTCTCCTTATTCCTTCAGCAAGGCTACCCCCAACCCCCAGAGAAGAGCTGTAGCCCAACTCTCCTCCCAACTCCTCCCAACTTCTCACTTTTTCCTTAAAAGCCCCGTACTGTTAACCCTCAGGGTCTAACTCCCCAGCCCCTGGGGCAAAAGGGGCTTTTCCTCAGCTGGCTGATAATAAAAGTCCTCTTGCCAACTAGTCACTGGGAAGAGAGGACACTTGGTCTTACAAACTTTATATACCCCAGTACAGAGGAATGCCAGGGCCAGGAAGTGGGAGTGGGTGGGTAGGGGATCAGGGAAGGGGGAGGGTATAGGTAACTTTGGGGATAGCATTTGAAATGCAAATAAAGAGAATATCTAATAATAAATAAATAAATAAATAAATAAATAAATAAATAAATAAATAAAATGTCCTCTTGCAGTTTGCATCAAGATCTTTCTCATGAGTGATTTGGGGTGTTGCCCCTCCAGAGTCAGAACCTGATGGAGTCCTAGCTTTTCTAGGTCTTTCATATGCACATCATATATATGTTTGGTGCAAACAGAGGTTAGGAGCAGACATCAGGTTTTCTGACTGTAGCTATAGGTGGTTGTGAGCAGCCATGTGGGTGCTGGGAGAATCGAATCCAGGGCCTCTGGAAGAGTAGGTAGTACTCTTAACTGCTGAGATATTGCTACAACCCCCTCCCATTATTTTGCTTTGTTTTTCTTTTTACTTTTACACTAAGTCAGGGTTTCTATTCCTGGAAAAAACATCATGACTAAGAAGCAAGTTGGGGAGGAGAGGGTTTATTCAGCTTACACTTCCATACAGCTGTTCATCACTGAAGGAAGTCAGGACTGGAACTCAAGCAGGTCAGGAAACAGTAGCTGATGCAGAAGCCATGGAGGGATGTTCCTTACTGGCTTGCTTCACTTGTCTTGCTCAGCCTGCTGCTCTCTTATAGAACCTAAGACTGCCAGCCCAGAGATGGTCCCACCCACAAGGGGCCCTTGATCACTAATTGAGAAAATACCCCACAGCTAGATCTCATGGTGGTAATTCCCCAACTGAAGCTCCTTTCTCTGTGATAACCCCAGCTGTTTCAAGTTGACACAAAACTAGCCAGTACAATTGACCCCTAGTCAACTTGACACACAAACACATCACTAGTAAGCCTCAACCCTTAGTTCTTATTCATCCCCAAGATCTAAATATCTTTAAAAGTTCCAGTCTTTACATACTACAAGTTCAACTCCTTTAAAATATCCAGTATCTTTTGAAATACAAAGTACTTTAAAATTCAAAGTCACTTAACTGTGGACTTCACTAAAAAACTTCCTTCAAGAGGGAAAAATATCAGGGCACAGTCACAATCAAAAGCAAAATTCAATTTCCAACAATTCAGTGTCTGGGATTCAACTCACAATCTTCTGGACTCCTCCAAGAGCGTGGGTCACTTCTTCAGCCATGCCCTTTATAGCACACATCTAGTCTTCTAGGCTCCAGATGCCTAGGTAACTCTTACACATTACCAAGTCCAGCCACAGCATAAGGTACAACCATGGCTATCTCTGGAACACAGCCTTCTTGTGCTTTCAGAAAACACTTCCCAAAAAATGTTACCTCAATGATGCTGGTCTCTTCTTAATCACCACTAATTTCTTAGCTCCAGCTAACCAGCATCAATAGTCCCACTAATGCAAAGTTTTTGCTTTAGTAGTTCTGGTATCTTATTAATCAAAGCTGATTCTTTAGCCCCAGCTAACCAGAACCACAGAATCTTCACAAAGTAACAATGGCCCTGAAAAGAGTCTTTAATTTTCCCTCTGAAATTTCACAAGCCACACCTCCATCTTCTGCACTGTTCTCAACATTATCTTCCAAGCTCCTACACAACATCCCACAGAACTCTTAACATAAAATGGATCTTCTGGTCCAAGTTCCAAAGTCCTTCCACAGTCCTCCCCAAAACATTGTCAGGTTGTCACAGGAATACCCCACTACGCTGGCACCAATTTGTCTTAGTCAGGGTTTCTATTCCTGGACAAAACATCATGACTAAGAAGCAAGTTGGGGAGGAAAGGGTTTGTCTGGCTTACACTTCCACATTGCTGTTCATTACTGAAGGAAGTCAGGACTGGAAATCAAGCAGGTCAAGAAGCAGGAGCTGATGCAGAAGCCATGGAGGAATGTTCCTCACTGACTTGCTTCACCTGGCTTGCTCAGCCTGCTCTCTTATAGAACCCAGGACTGCCAGCCCAGAGATGGTCCCACCCACAAGGGGCCTTTCCCCCTTGATCACTGATTGAGAAATTACCCCACAGCTAGATCTCATGGAGGTACTTCCCCAACTGAAAATCCTTTCTCTGTGATAACCCCAGCTGACACAAAACTAGCCAGTATACTCTAATTATGCTTTTTTTTTCTTTTTTTAATTAATCATTTTACTCATTAACATTTCAAATGATATTTCCCTTCCAGGTTATTCCTTCAAAGAACCCCCATTCCAAACCCCTTCCCCTTTGCCTCTATGAGGGTGCTCCTCCACCCACTCACCCACTCCTGTCTTACCACTCTAGCATCCCCATATGCTGGGGCATCAAGCCTCCACAGGACGAAGAGCCTCCCCATGATGCCAGGTAAGGCCATCCTCTGCTACCTATGAGTCTGGAGCCATGGATCATTCCATGTATTCTCTTTGGTGGGTGGTTTTATCCCTGGGAACCCTGGGTGGTTATTGTGATATTGTTGGTATTCCTATGGGGTTACAATCACCTTCAGCTCCTTCAGATCTTTCCCCGACTCTTCCATTGGGGCCCTGAACTCAATCAGATGATTGGCTATGAGTATCTACATCTGTATTGTCCAGGTGCTGGTTATCTGGGTATTTCCAAGTCATTGCAACAAACAGAGTATGTGATTGTTGTAAAGCACAGTTAAAAAGAGCATTTGCCAGTCAACAATCCTTAATGAGTAAGCATAGTACTCATTATATATTTACCAGTCAACACAGACCAATGGCTAAAAAATAGCAACCTCACTAAATAATGACTTTGATGATATGCTAATTAATCATTGAACTTAGTCTTATAATTCAGTATTTTGTAAATCAATAAACAATTATTCCTAAGGAAATAAATGTTTCTGCTATCTAGAGAAATTCAGAAACTGCCTCTATATGAAGTATTTTTCTTTTCAGTTGCAAGCTCAACTAGCAACATTTTTCAAGAAAGTACATTCTTAGGAAGATAACTAATCAAAACAAGAAAACAAGAAAACAAACTATGCTTCCTCAGATTTATTTAGTTGGAAGGATTTTCCCAAAATTTTATGAAGTGAGGTTGTCACTTCAAAGAAGATGAGACACATATCTGATGCCAATGATAAAATTCAACTCCCAGGAGAAAATTGTAAATCTGGAAAACTTGTCTCTGTCACTGTGAACTTGGCAGCTTCCAAACACTTACTTGTCTATGGGTATAAGCCAGAGAAGTTTAAAATCTGGGTTTCTTGAGAGGATAAGAAAATGTGTCAAACTTAATAAACTGTATACATCAGAATCAATAAATATTTTCAAATTAATAATAAATACATGGTATTTTAAAATAATGCATAAATAAAATAACTTACCATAGCCCAGTGCTTTAGTGTAGCAAGGAAATGAAAAATAAAGAAAATGTTTCTGATTTCACACTACAATTAACCTTTAAGAAAGTATTCCTTGCCAAAATTGCTATAATATCAAAATCATGTGTCTGAAAGGAATCTACTAAAACACTCTTTCATTTTTCAAATAGATCCATGTAAGTTGTAATTTTGTTCTTATAAGTTAAGCCAAAGTAATATCACAACATCTAAAGTTCATAAACACAGGAATTCATCTGCATTTTGTAAGACATATATTAAATAAAGCTACAAATATGCAAACTAATCTTACTTTTTTATTTCATGTGTATGAGGTATTTGCCTAAATGCATGTCTGTTCACCACTTGCCTGCAGTGCTCAAAGAGGCCGGAAGAGCTAGTTATCTCATGGAACCAGTGTTACTGAGGATTGTTAGCCAGTGAATGGGTGGTGAGAACAGAATAAAGTCTTGGCAATATTATTAAGTTCTCTTAACTGTTGATCCATGTCTTCAGCCCATTTTATCATTAAAATTTTCACATTGTATTATGAATTAATTTTTATGAAATATCATTGATATAAACATGGAGTATTTGTTATCATTAACCTAAATGAGTTATTAAATGGACCAAGTTGTTTTAATCAATTTTTACAATGGTAAATGTTCATAGAGTTTACTACATAAAACAATATTAAAGTTGTTCAATTCCTTTAAGAATTTAAAAAAGTCTTGCAATGACAACTTTAAACAATTACTATTTTATTTCTTTTGCTGGCATGAAAGTATTCACAAATATATCACTATGCATTAACAAGAAGATACGTATATATATTCAAGAACTTCTTAATAGATACAAAAAGAAGCATTATAGAATAAATGTAAAACACATTAAAAGAATACAAAATTGTCAATGATAAGAGAAATAATTCTCTTATTTCTACTTGAAACTCTTGTCTTTATTTGTTCTGATAAACTTAAAAAATTTTATATATATATATATATATATATATATATATATAAAAAAGCTTGTTGTGCTACAAAATTTGAAAATGATTTTGTCTTCTTCAGGTACCTCTCTTAAGCAATCATTGGTTAAAGAACTTGTGAGGATGACTCAATCCCTCTTAGGGATCTAGAAAAAAGCAATTTGGGGACATAGGGGGGGTGTGCAGCAGAGGGAGGGTGGGATCTGGGTGGGAAAGGGGACAGGTAGGGAAAAGGGAGGAAATATGACCAGGTAGTGTGTGTGGGAGGAATAGGACTAAAGCCCTGAGAGCCAGCATAAAGAATGGAAACAGGCAACCTTGGGAGGTAGGAGCTGGGGGGACCCTCTAGAATGTATGGGGGACCTGGGTTTTGACAGACTCTCCCAACTCAAAGGGGGGGATCATGAATGAAGAGCTCTACATTCAGGATGTAGAAGGGGAAGGGGAAGTTCTAGAGTCCACCTCCGGTGGAAGGACAGAACATCAAGTAGAGGGATAGATCGGATTGCCATCCCACAGTCAAGTGCTCTGACCCAGAACTCTTCCTGTCTGAGGAAACTTCAGGGACAAAAATGGAGAAGAGCGTGAGAGAAAGGAGGTCCAGTGTGACAAGCCCAAATTGGGATACAGCTCAAGAGGATGCCTGGAGCCCTGACACTGTTTCTGATGCTGTGGTGTGCTCACAGACAGGAGCCCAGCATGGCTGCCCTCTGAGAGGCACAACAAGTAGCTGAACGAGTCAGATGCAGATACTAAGACCCAGCCAATGGACTGAAGCTAGGGAGCCCTGTGGTTGAGTTAGGGACAAGCTGGAAGAAGCTGAGAAGGAGAGCAACCCTGTAGGAAGAGCAGCAGTCTCGATTAACCTGGACCCCAGAGATCTCTCAGACACTGAGCCACTATGCAGGCAGCATTCACCTGATGATATGAGGCTCCTGACATACAGACAGCAGAAGACTGCTGGGTCTGGGCTTAGTGAGAGAAAATGCACCTAAAACCTAGAAAGACTTGAGGGCCCGGGGAGTGGGGAAGTGTGGTGGGATGGAAGGGGGTGTGGGGGCATCCTCTTGGAGCCTGGGATGGGAGAGATATATGATAGGGAGCAGTTGAGTGGAGGCAGATCCTGAAGGGGATGAAGTCTGGACTGTAAGAAAGGATTAAAGAATAAAATTTTTAAATTTTTTTTTTAAATGAACATCTATGTAGCCCAGCCAAGTCTCCATTGTCCAGCCTAGGACTATCCACTGGAGATTTGAATTTGCTTCCTTACATGAAATCTTTTTCTGTGGAGGAGCAGACATAAAAAAACCCTTACAACTAAAACCCTTACAACTTTTTTTTTTTTTTTTTTTGGACACATAACTCTTTACTCTGAAGGGGAATCTTTAGATCAGAGAAATGATATTATATTGGGGAATTATTAAAGTCTCTCCTTATAAATGTAAAGTAGAACCACAAATTCACCAAAGTCCATGTAAGTTTAATGGAAAACCAATCTCGCTTCTAGTGAATCTAATTGTTATATTTAGCAGAGATGTTTGGAAGGAAATGTTTAGGCAAAAATGATTATAATAGGTCCAAGACAAGTGTTGATATAGTTCATTGAAAGATCAATGTAACAGGGATTAGTTATATTTAATTGAGTAGTATCCCAAACCGGTGGCATGAGAACCCGCAAACTAACGAGGCTTTTGCTAAAACTAGGTTATGCTTCACAAACTGACAGTAAAGCCCCACTGCCCTAGACAACCCCTAAAAAATCATGGAAATTGAAAAAAATGAAGCTATTGCCTACATAGAGCCTTCACCCTTATACTCTAGTATTTTTGATACAGGAAGGTAGTTTCAGTGCTACCAAAGAAGAAGCATAAACAGCAACCCAGCAACAAACCCTTGTAATGACTATGATATCCTGCCTACAAGGTATGTTAGGATAATGATGGCACAAAGTTTGTGGAAGGAACCAATCAATATTTGATTTGACTTAAGGCCAGTCTGTGAGATAGCACCTATACTCAACACTGCTTTGTTGGCCTAGAACCTGAAGCCTAGAACCTGAATCTAGATAACTCAAGATCCTTGGGCAAAAGCACGTAAACATAGCCTATCTTTTTAATGTAGTGATAAATGACTCCTAATAATACACTTATGCATCAGTGCCTTACTTAGCCATTCTCAGAGAAGCTTGCTCTTGCAGAAGATAGGAAAAAATACAGAGACCCGCAGCAAGGCATTACCAGAAACCAAATCCCTTCCCACAGAGTACAGGTAACTCCCCAAAGAGAAGGTATAAAAAGTTTAAGAATAAGAGATGATGAAGAACAGTAAGAAAGCAACCTTTACCTCCTAGTGGCAGTACCAGACAGATGCAATCAGCTGCAATGTGACTCTAACACACTCAGCAAGTACTGGGACTCAGTTCTGTAGTAGCATGCGCTTTTGTGTTAGCAATTTTGTAACATCCCTTGAATCCTAGGTTGTGAAGATGCTCATCCCGTCATGTTAGCTAAATATTAGCTCCCTGAGAAAAGGCATCCTTAGTGCTAAGGCTTGGCAGCTCTTGGAACTCTTCCTCCACCAGGGCCCACAATCTCTCCTCCTCTTTATAGCCTTCCACTAATCTGAAGTCTGAGTAGTCTTTCCTGTAAGGTCTTCTCTTACTTCTGTATTTCCTCCACAGTTCTGCTGCCTTTTCTTCTCCCTGCCATCACAGCTCTGGCAAAGCATCAAAGCTCTTTGCTTTCTTGCATTATTTTCATCATTGTCACCGATGCTGCTTCTGTTGTGTTTTCTGCTGACATTCCCTTTAGCCTCAGCGTTATCATATTCTTCCGTTCCATTAAGAGGAACCTTAGACTTAGGACACAGCATGGAGGTGAGCATCCATCCACAGCATGGAGGTGAGCATCCATCCACAGCATGGAGGTGAGCATCCATCCACAGCATGGAGGTGAGCATCCATCCACAGCATGGAGGTGAGCATCCATCGGTAGCTCACAAAGGAAGTGAAGAGAAACAACTTAGATAAACTGAGAAGAAGTGCTTACACTAATCACAGAGGAACATGAATAGTCTATTGTCAAATTTTGATAAAAAGGCAACTTGTAGAGACATAGTATCTGTCCCTGTTTACCATCCTCTCAAACTGCATAACCTGGAACAGTTATTAGAACAGTAGTCAGTTTAACTCAATAGAGTAAAATCTCAACTCATTAAATCAACAATGTTACAGGCTAAGGTTTAGTGTCCATCAGTATATAATCCATGTCAGAGTTGAGAATAGGTGAGTGTCAGATAGGATTCATTCTGAAGCAGCTTGATCTTCAACTATGAATTATGCAATCAAATAACCAATATGCTTCTAAAATACTGTGCTAGGACATGTATAGTATAGATATTGCCACACCAAGATGAAGAAAGAAGATGAGAGTGGCCATCATAAACAAGTCTCAAACCTAGCACTGGACAGTAATCTTTTCTGACTCAATTCTGTTTAGTTGTTCAAGCTCCCTAGTGCAGAGGCTTAACTGATCCAACTACCTTCAGCTCCACCAGGTAGAGGTTGAGATGGTGAGGTTCCCTTCCTTTGCAGCTTACAATACAACTCTGCACTGGATGTAATTGTACAAAGCTGTCCCTGTCTATTTACAAATCAGATATTTAGGATACTGTTATTGAAGACATATACATTAATAACGTTGATTAGTACATATTCCATTAAACATCCCTTATGAAGGGCCTAATAGTCACAGAGATTTAAAAACAAGCCAAGTGAAAGAATAATAAACGAATATATGAAATAATAGAGTTACTTAACACCACAGAATTTGGCAGAAATTGCTACTGATTAGAGCTTAGTCAGCTGTGATGCATCCATCCTCTGTCCATATTGTTTGGACCAGAATACATTTATATTTTTTCAACATATATTTTTAATGTGTTTTAAAACATTTTTTTTTTACAAACAGCAGAGTATTTACCTTTTTTTTTTTCTCACATAGGGAGTATTCTCTGAATTTATGAGATATTCCCATTCGCACAGGTGCAGACAGAGCAAGGTTACATTCCCAGTAAGAGGAGCAGGGATAAACAGGAATCTTTGACCCTTGTGTTTTTCTTGAAAAAATTCCTCGAGAATATTGAATTTTCTACTTTTTGATGGAACATAGGAAAGTAATTACTACAATTTCATTGCGACAGAAGCCCTTCAGTGGTTTCTCAGACCCCAAAGAGGATTAAAACATTTGGTGATGGCAATAATCGCCACTAACACCTCCACGAAGCTGCAGATCTCCCAGGGTCACTGTCAAAGGAGAGAGAAACTGGAATTCATTTCTCGAGGCACAACGTTTGGTTTCCTGGACTGAATTTGCTCCTTCTTCTGCAAAGAATCTCACTAAGGATGCTGCAGTACGTGTCAGAGGCTTCGAAATTTCCAGCGGGTATAACTGCAACACCACAGAAACCTGCTTCTTTATCATAGCTCACGCTTCGTTCCCTGATAAGCACCATGACAGGAAGTACATTTATGCCCCTCCCTCAACTGCACAGACTAATCATCATGTGAGTCAAGACCCTATGAGTTTCAAAACATCGGAAAAAAAAACCTCTGGAAGATGAAATTGGCTGTGCTTTGGCATCCTATGATGGACAGGCCATCTGTCCTCCTGAAGGAACAGAAGGTCACCAGGGATTGACTTCGGCAAGTGTTATCTGTACATAGCTTATGGGATAAGAAACAAGGAAGTGACTTCCTGAGAAAAAAAGTTATTGCTAAGTCATGAGGCCAACCCCTGTGCTGCGGGGTTCTGAAATGAAAGTTTATAAGGAGAAACCTTTGAATATGAAATTTCTTTGGATTCTCCCGAAGGCCAGATTTAGCCGCAGCTGTGAATTTCTGGACACTTTTACGTATGTAGCTTTGGTCCAGCTAATTTTTAGCACATGAATAAAATATTGCAAATCTCAACTTTTGTAGATTATCAAAATCAATCTTAGAAATGATTTGCCATTACTTAGGGGTAGCATAAAGTTTAATTTTATGCTGTTTAATATGTTTAATAACTCAGGAGGAGAAGTGAGAGGCACAGTCAAAAAAAGATATTAAAAATTTACAGCAGAAGAAATTTATAGGTTTTCAGTAGAGCCATTTCATGTCTTAATGTGGCAGTGAGTACCTTCCTTGTATATTTATTCTAAGGGATGGGAATTCGTCTTTCAAAAAAAATTTAAATGATCATGGAATGGCTACTATTTATCTCTATTATAAAACTTTTTATCTATAAAGAGACAGTCATGTAATCTCGGTGTAAGTTATAGTAGAATTATTTATAGGAAAATAAATATCAAGAACCATTAAAACAAATGAAAAAATAAAACATTTCTGAAATCGCCTTCTCCTTCCTATACTTATTCCTCTATAGCCTTCTCTAGCATCTCTGCTTTCACAATTCAGTTTTCATTTTCATTATTTTAAATAGATTGGTTCCTGTAAACAATATATTGTTGTTATTATGGTTGATTATATTTAAAACTATACTGAGATGGATCTATTTAAACATTTTCAGCTATCTAAATGCTCGCTCTCATTTACAGGTCTCCTTTGTTGACAAGTATAACTCTCTGTTTGGGATTAAATTAAGGAGACAAAACAGGCTGTGAGAAATGTCCATGGGAATTCGACATCTTGAGGTGGCCCTGAAGACTCTTTTAAGAGATAAAAATGGAGACAGCAGGATAGGAATCTCATTGAATCACTAAAGTAAAGTTTTGCATGGGAGACAAATAGTGATATGTTGGAGTGATTTTGTGTATTTAACACAACTTACTGTCTCAGCTTCTCTCATATGGAACTTTAAGCCCAGCACTTTAAGCCAAGTCAGGCGTTTCTCTGTGAGATTGAGAGCTGCCTGCTCTACAAGTTGAATTGCAAGACTCCCAGACCTACCTAGAGTGACCCTGTCTTGAAAAATCTAATCAAAACAAAACAAAAATGTTTATTGAAAAGACTTTAAGAATTTAAATTTTTATCACATTTTTGTGTAAAAATCCATGGATATCAATGGAGCTACAATCCATTCTCTTTCTCTGACAAATGTAATCCTCTCTTACTTCACTTTATACTACTAGAAACAACCTTGTGTTTCAGCTGTTGCACATCTTGGAGTGGTACTGTTAAGTTGCAGCTTATGAAAATCCTCAGTGCAATTTCAATCATTCATGACAATTCATTTTCATGTATATTATGCATACAAATCTACTTTGCTCCACTACTTGTCAACAGTGAGACTGTTCCATGTCTTCATGACCTAGAGGTCAAATAGGACTTGGTAAGATTTTTTCCATTCTTCAGTATAAATTAGTGTATATATATATGTGTGTCTGTGTGTGCCTATATCTGTACGTATAAGAGAATAATAATATACTACTGTAAGGAGCTCATTCATGCACTTTGATCATTATTGATGTGTTATGTTTTCCTTATTGATCTATAAGATTGCTCATGTATTATAAATGCCAATTTTTGTATGCTTCGTTCAGCAAATATCTTCCAACGCCTGCATTTGTTTTACTTTTAATTATATTGTTTGGTTTAGGGCTGTTAAGTATATTAATATTTATTACTTTTACACTTTGACTTAAGACTCTACTATATTAAAGGTATAAAAATATGGACCACATATTTCTTTCTGATTATTTTAATGTTTTACACTCATATCATGTTTTTTCTTTTGTCTGGTATGAATATAGTTTTTGAATATAATGCATCAGTTGGTTAGTCTTTATTCCTATGAATGATTTTTTTCAGCATTTTGTTATGTAAAATATTAGTTTATATTTTGTATTAATTAATGTAACATGTAACATATAACCTTTTTATGACCCCAAATCTTTTTCTTGGCACATTTTTCTATGTAGTTTGTGAATATATTTTACTCTCTCATTAACTAAAACATTTAATTTCATCCGGTCAGCCAAGTTAGTTCATCTAAAATTATTTCAAAATTCTTTGTGATGCAATAGTTTTTATTCTTCCTCCTCATATAGCTTTTAGGAATAGGCTGTGTACTTCTATAAAAATTTTGATTATCTGACCGGTTTTTATATAAAATATTGTATTAAATACAATTCCATACTACCCTATGTGTTTCTTTTGAAAATTCTACTAAGGCACTAATTATATTTAACAGATGAGTTTTTAAAAACTCTTAACAGATATTCTCATTAGATTCTCTCCTAACAATATGAGAAAAGAATAAAAAAGAATATCAAAAGCTTCCAAAGTTCTAAAAGTTTCTAAAAGATTTTAAAAATATATAAGCATTGATTCATTTATCCATTTATCTTCAAAAAAAAAAAAAAAAAAAAAAACCTCCCAAATCCTTGGCATGGTGACTGCTCCACGTCTTTTTAGTCCCCCCACTTAGAGTGATATGAAGCTACAGTGTCTCTCAGAACTGAATCCTAAGGTCAATCTACCAAGCTTGCTCAAATAACTCTTGACTATACAGAGTTATTTGCATTAGAATTTAAAGAAAAACATCAAAGGATATTGAAAATACATTATGTGTTCTTTTTTACATTACATTTTCTTATTCCTTTTTGATGTTGATTACAGGTGTGCATTATTTTCAGTATTTGTTTTGTCCATATACCTTGTGGTAATTCACAATTTCTAAAATCATTTTTTGAAAAAAGAAATGACCTTCTTTAAATATAAATATGAATGAAATTTTAGATAAGCTTTTTGAGTTTGAAAAGAAGTTAAGTGATTTGATCTTTATCTCATTCTCATTAAGGTTCTACTTGGCTCCAGGTGGAGTCTTCAGACACCAAGGTAAATGCTCTTTCATCTACAAAATACTCAAATGGAAATCTCAGATCATCACAAATTCCAGAGCTTCCTGCTTTCTTCAGGCTGTGCAGTGCTCTTTATATTTCCCAATGTTCTCACTGCAACTAAAGAAAAACAAGAGAATTCAAAATAGAAACTTGGCATCGGCACAGTAGCAAAGAGGAAACTTAGAAGAATGCTGATTTATAAGAAAACTCTGTATGGGATTGATTGGTATACACATTTTGGTTATTTTGAAAGTTTTATTTTTAAATTAATAAGACCCATTGAGCAGTGTGAAGAGTGAGCAGGGTTCTGTACATGCCTTCACCTGCTTTGTTTCATCATGACACCCTAAATACCAGAGCACATTTGTTGAAACTATAAATCTCACCCTGCTGCAGTAGGCATAAGTGAACTACAGATGTGATTCCTATTTCATCAGGAATTTAAACTTATTTCTTTCTATTAATATCCAAAACACAAAAAGTGGAATCCACTGAAACAGTAGTTCTAAGGAGAGAGGCTTGAAGACTGACTGTACTAATAAAGATCTAAAGTCTTTGGGGGATTTTGTCATAGACATCCTTTGTAGGAAGCTTGTATTAAATATCTAATGAGAGATTGAATTGCAGGGGACAGTGTTTACACTTTATAGAGTGATAGAATTCTGGCCTGCAGATACAGGGGGAAGCAGATGCACAAGCCCCAAGGCTATTGGTTTTGAAATTCGGAGCTTTGTCAATTATTTCCAGCAGTACTGCTACCCTCTCACTTCAGTTCACAACCAACCACAAAAAGTCAATCATGTATCACACCTCTTACTGATTCTTTCTTCCAACCTCATCACAACATGTGAAACAACCTCTTCCTCTTTCTTGAGTTAGCATTTCATGTTCATTATCCTGTTGATAAATATTGTTTTTGAATTAGCAGACTAAGTATTAGATATAACTATGGTGGCATGTTCCAACAGTTGTGTTTTAGTGGTCCCTTGGTGGTCCTTCTTTCACTTCATCTTTCCCATCTTAAGTTACCCCTCTTTCCCTCATGTCTGCCCCATTCTTCTTTCTTCTTCCATGATCTACACATAAATTTACCTATCCCTTATCCTTTATCCTTACTCATCATAAATTTTTAGTTTCTCTGGAATATTTTCTAGTTTTTATAGGCTTTATTCATAAATACCCCCCCACACACACACACAACACACACACACACACAAACACAAACACACATACACACACACACATGCTAAAATTCAATAGTATCCAAGAAAATAAGGATCATCTTGCTTATTATTATACTTTCTAGATCTACACATTTCCCCACAAATTTCATAATTTTATTCTTCTGTAGAAGTGAATAAATTTCATTATATATATGTACTCATTTTCATTGACAATTCACCTGATAATGGGCATAGATGTGGGCATTTTTCCCCTTAATATAGTGAACAGAAGAAAAGTAAATATGATGTGAAAGTATTCCAGTTGGTATAGTATGGAGACCTTTAAGTATATGCTCAAGAGTGGTATAGTTTGGTCATATGGTAGTTTAATTCTTAATGCTTCGAAATATTTCCACAACGATTTCCATAATGGCTGTACTAGTTTGCATTCCAACAGACAGGGAATAAAATTTGTTTCCCATATTCTCACTAAAGTCTGTTCTCTGATTTCTTTATGCTGGCTGTTCTAAGACCAGACAGTCTCTTGAAGTAATGCTAATTTTCATTTCCATGATGGTTAGTGATGTTGAACACTTTAAAATATGAATTGGCCATTGTGATTCTTCTCTTTACTGTTGTCTACTTACTTAATAATCACTTGATGACTGGTATATTTTGTTTTCGGGAAACTGCTTAATTCTTAATTCTTTCTAAATTCTGCATATCAGCCTCATCTGAAATATAACTGTAGAAGATTTTCTCAGACTTTGTGGGTGTCTACTTCATCTCTGTTTCTTTTTCTGAAAAATAAATGTAGTCCAATCTGTCAAGTCTTGGGGCTCATTCCTGTGCTACTGAAGTTATGTTCAGAAAGCTCTCATCTAAATCTTCATCTTGAAATTCATTCCCTATATTTTCTTCTCAGTTGTCAACTTGATGAGATTTAAAATCTCCTGGCAAAAATGATTTTTCAATGCCTATAGATAATTATCTTGATTAGTATGATGAGAAGGGAAGATTCACAGATTGTGGGTATAGAATTCTGGACAATATTAAAAGGACAAAGGGAGTTCAACACAAACATGATCCTCTACTTCATAATTAATATATGTGTGTGAAATATTGGCCTAAAGACTTGCTCCCAGTACTTGCCAGCCATGTTGAACTGAGCCCTTGAACTGCAAGTCAAAATAGACATTTTATTTCTCACATGGCTTTCACAGAATATTTTATCACACAAATTGAGAAAAACAACTTAAATTCTCCTAACTTATACCTCCATCACATGTAATCAATAGTTAATGACTTATGTCAATTCTGTTCTTTTTCACTTGGATTATCTTAGTCTATTTTGATAAAGTATATGGTATGTTAAAATGAGCAGAGCATAAATATTAGTAAAAATGTAGCAGTATTTTCAACTGACTGTAAAATAATTTGATATAAGATATTTGAAAAATTCATTAGAAACATTGTTATGTCAACTAACACAAATTTTAATCATAAGTACAGGCTCTAAATTGAAAAAAATAAAAAGGAAAAAATGTCAGCTAAACTTTGTGTCCTATTAGAGAGTCTTCTATACAACCTTAGCCAGCTATCAAACAAAGGAACTTTAATCATATTTAACAAGCATAAAGGATGCGTGATTTGACTTCACATAAAATCACACTGCATTATTGGAAATAAATTAGATCTGAATTATGAATCAGTAATATAAGGTAAAAAAATATTGTTCAGCAGCATGGCCCCTCTGGCAAGGGATCACATCCAAAGTTATGATCCTCCTGGAATGTAGACATGCCTTGGACTATAGTATAATCTGGCTAGAAGACAGACATGCCCTTACTACAAAACTTTAAGATAAAATTAGTTTGTTGACAAATAATTAAAAAAAATAAACAATAAAAAAATTAGTTTGTAGAAAGAAATGGACGAATTTGAAAATGACATCTCATTGAGGGGCAGACAAAGTGACTAATCAGAGAGATATTTAACAGAATGATTCAGAGATAGGATATGCCCAACTCTTACAGGAATAGCACAGGAAAGAGAAGCTATTCAAGAGCAGCTCAGTGAGTTGGGAGTTGATTCAGCTGTGAGTCAGTAGATGCAGTGCAGTAGAGTGTTTGTTCCTGAGCTGATCCAGTTCAGTGTCCGCCAGCAGAGGCAGTTGAAGCCAGAGAATAGGAAGGGGACAGAAGATTAGAACAAATTGCCAGAATTTGTTTGCAGCCAAGGAAAGTAATTCAGTAAGAAGCTAAGGGAAGCCAGATTGAATCAGTCTGCATGCAGAGGAATTTGAGAGTGAACAGTTGAAATGAACCAACTAGTCACAGTTCAGAAAAAGCTAGAAAGGGTGAGTTTATTCAGCAATAAGTATCAGAGACAAGAAATATATAAGGTGAATATAAGTACATTACAATATAGATTAAAATGACCAGCAAAAATATTTTTTTTAAAAAATGATTATGAAAATTATTTGCCAAATATTATTTATGTGTGACCTTGTCAATAGCAAGAGTTGGGTAATGGAAGATACTGAAGTCTACAGTCTTAAATGTCTACACCTAATTTAGATTATATTTTATGGATAATTGTATGAGCTACAATTTCCTTTTCCATAAAACTGCAATGATCCTCTGACAGCCCAGTGAGTACAGATGTTCCACAATAGCTCTCTTTTGAGTCCAAACGCATTTGTTACCATACATGTTAATAACTACATTCCTGTTGATTCTACTATGAAAGTTTCCATGGTTAATGACACTTAGGCAAAATATGGCTCTTCAATTTTATCAATTGAAGTCTTGGCAGAACATTTATTTGTTGAACATTTATTTTGAATTTGAAAGATTATTCAAGATATAACAAAACACACATAATTTAGACAAAATTTTAAGCTGGGGATGGAAAATTGGACAGAACTATAAATAATTGTAAGGTTTGATCTTCCTATACAGAATGTATAAAATAAAACAAATTAACCTGTTTTAAACATTTTAAGGCCAGTAAAATATTACTCTGATGATGTAAATATCAAGTATATTTATAATTCAAAGAATATTAAAGTTTTCATAATAAAACATTACTGGAAACAACTTAGATGCCACTCAAACAAAGAATGAATAAAGAAAATATGGTAGGCCATCTTTCCTCTGAGCCCAGCAGACGAAGCTAGAGCCTGGCCTGTGCTTCACACACCCCAGGACTTTAAGATCGCATCGGGGTTACCCTTGAGTGCAGTGCAGAGGTGGTGTTGGGAGCAGTGGGTCAGCAGTTGCCCCCAGGGGCAGGATCCAAGAACTACTACACACGGGAGGCTGGGCCTCTCCCAGCCAGAGCACCCGCCACCCCGCCATCTTTCCTCAGAGCTCAGCAACTCCCAGGACTTTAAGATCACATCAGGAGCTCAAGGCTCAGTCTCAGGTGCTGTGCACTCTCTTAGGCTCCTTCGGGACCCTCCAAACTATCTGGGGACCGCAAGTGAGCAGGGGGACAAAGCCTCTGTTCTAGCCCAATCTTGTGGAACCTGAGACACCAGGAGGGAGATTGATAGTGGCTCAGGGCAGAACAGCCCCTCCATTCTGGTCTGGTCCAGCCTGCCCAGCACCAGCTCGGGTCTCAGACCACAGGTGCTGTGCATTCTTCTAGGCTCTTTCGGGACTCCCCAAGCTATCTTGGGACCTGAGGTGAGCAGGGGAACACAGCCTCTGTTCCGGCCCAATCTCGTGGAACTTGAGACATCAGCCAGGAGATTGATAAAGGCCCAGGGCAGAACAGCTGGTCCTTTCTGGTCTGCACCAATGCCAGGTCTACTCAGGCAGAGATGGCAGGAGGCAAGCACAAGAACAGAAGCAACAGAATCCAAGGGTACTTGGCATTACCAGATCCAAACTCACCCACCACATCAAGTCCTAGATACAACAGCACACCAGAAAAGCAGTACATGGATATAAAGTCACTGGTCATGATGGTGATGGAGGACTATAAGAAGGAAACACAGGAAAACACAGATAAACAACTAGAAGCATTTAAAGAGGAAAAATTTAGAGAGTTACAGGAAAACACAGATAAACTGACAGAGTTACAGGAAAAGAATACCAAACAGGTGATGGAATGGAACAAAACCATCCAGGATCTAAAAATGGAAGTAGAAACAATTAAGAAAAAACAAAAGGAGATAGCCCTGGAGATAGAAACCATAGGAAAAAAATCAGGAACCATAGATATGAGCATCAGCAACAAAATACAAGAGATAGAAGAGAGAATCTCAGGCACAGAAGATTCTATAGGGAGCATAGACAAGACAATCAAATAAAATGCTAAATGCAAAAAGATACTAACACAAAATATCCAGGAAATCCAGGACACAATGAGAAGACCAAACTTAAGGATAATAGGAGTAGATGAGAAGGAAGGCTATCAAACTAAAGGGCCAGCAAATATCTTCAACAAAATAATAGAAGAAAACTTTCCATAACTAAAGAATGAGATGCCCATAAACATACAAGAAGCCTACAGAACTCCAAATAGGCTGGACCAGAATAGAAATTCCCCCCGACACATAATAATCAGAACAACAAAAGCACTAAATAAAGACAGAATATTAAAGGCAGCAAGGGAAAAAGGTCAAGTAACATATAAGGGCAGGCCTATCAGAATTACTCCAGACTTCTCACCAGAGACTATAAAAGTCAGAAGATCATGGACAGAGATTATACAGACACTAAGAGAATACAAGTGCCAGCCCAGGCTACCATACCCAGCAAAACTCTCATTTACCATAGACAGAGAAACCAAAGTATTCCACGACAAATTCAAATTCACACAATATCTTTCCACAAATCCAGCCCTTCAAAGGATAATAACAGAAAAAACACCAATACAAGGACAGAAACTCTGCCCTAGAGAAAGCAAGAAAGTAATCCTTCAACAAACCTAAAAGAAGACAGCCACAAGAACAGAATCCCAACTGTAAAAACAAAAATGACAGGAAGCAACAATTACTGTTCCTAAATATCGCTTAATATCAATGGACTCAATTCTCTGATAAAAAGGCATAGACTATCAGACTGGCTACACAAAAAGGACCGACATTTTGCTGTCTACAAGAAACACACCTCAGGAAAAACGACAGACACCACCTCAGAGTGAAAGGCTGGAAAACAATATTCCAAGCAAACGGCCTGAAGAAAAAAGCTGGGGTAGCCATTCTAATATCCAATAAAATAGACTTTCAACCCAAAATTATCAAAAGAGACAAAGAGGGGCACTTCATACTCATCAAAGGCAAAATCTTCCAAGAGGAACTTTCAATTCTGAATATCTATGCTCCAAATGCAAGAGCAGCCACTTTCATTAAAGAAACTTTAGTAAAGCTTAAAACACACATTGCACCTCACACAATAATAGTGGGAGACTTCAACACCCCACTCTCATCAATGGACAGATCCTGGAAACAGAAACTAAACAGAGACTCAGTGGAACTAATGGAAGCTATGAAACAAATGGAATTAACAGATATCTACAGAATATTTCATCCTAAAACAAAAGGATATACCTTTTTCTCAGCACCTCATGGCACCTTCTCCAAATTTGATCACATAATTGGCCACAAAACAGCCCTCAAGAGATTCAAAAATATAGAAATTGTCTCATGCACCCTATCAGATCACGATGGACTAAAGCTGCTCTTCAATAACAACATAAGTAGCAGAACACCATCATTCACTTGGAAACTGAACAACAATCTACTCAATGATACTTTGGTCAAGGAAGGAATAAAGAAAGAAATTAAAGACTTTCTAGAGTTTAATGAAAATGAAGCCACAACATACCCAAATTTATGGGACACAATGAAAGCATTCCTGAGAGGTAAATTCATANATTCAATATAGTACTTGAAGTCCTAGCCAGAGCGATTCGACAACAAAAGGAGGTCAAGGGGATACAAATTGGAAAGGAAGAACTCAAATTATCGCTATTTGCAGATGATATGATAGTATATATAAGTGACTCCAAAAACTCCACCAGAGAACTCCTAAACCTGATAAACAGCTTTAGTGCAGTAGCTGGATATAGAATTTACTCAAACAAATCGATGGCCTTTCTCTATACAAAGGATGAACTGGCTGAGAAAGAGATCAGGGAAACATCACCCTTCACAATAGTCACTAACAATATAAAATATCTTGGAGTGACTCTTAAGAAGGAAGTGAAAGATTTGTATGACAAGAACTTCAAGTCTCTGAAGAAAGAAATTGAGGAAGATCTCAGAAGATGGAAAGATCTCCCATGCTCATGGATTGGTAGAATCAATATAGTAAAAATGGCTATCTTGCCAAAAGCTATCTACAGATTCAATGCAATCCCCATCAAAATTCCAACTCAATTTTTCAAGGATCTAGAAAAGACAATTAACAAGTTCATCTGGAATAACAAAAAGCCCTAGACTAGGAAAACTCTTCTCAACAATAAAATAACCACTGGTGGAATCACCATGCCTGACCTCAAGCTGTACTACAGAGCAATCGTAACAAAAACTGCATGGTACTGGTACAGCAACAGACAGGTAGATCAATGGAATAGAATCGAAGACCCAGAAATGAATCTACACACCTATGGTCACCTGATCTTTGACAAGGGAGCTAAAACTATCCAGTGGAGAAAGGACAGCCTTTTCAACAAATGGTGCTGGCACAACTGGTGGTTATCATGTAAAAGACTGGGAATTGATCCATTCTTATCTCCTTGTACTAAGTTCAAGTCTAAGTGGTTGAAGGACCTCCACATAAAACCAGAGACACTGAAACTTATAGAGGAGATAGTGGGGAAAAGCCTCGATGATATGGGCATGGGGGAAAAGTTCCTGAACAAAACAGGAAAGGCTTGTGCTGTAAGATCAAGAATTGACAAATGGGACCTCATAAAGTTGCAAAGCTTCTGTAAGACAAAAGATACTGTAAACAGGACAAATGGGCCACCAACGGATTGGGAAAGGATCTTTATCAATCCTAAATCAGATAGGGGACTGATATCCAATATATATAAATAACTCAAGAAGGGGGACACCAGAAAATCATATATCCCGATTAAAAAGTGGGACACAGAGTTAAACAAAGAATTCTCAACTGAGGAATACCGAATGGCTGAAAAGCACTTGAAAAAATGCTCAACATCCTTAATCATCAGGAAAAAGCAGATCAAAACAACCCTGAGATTCCACCTCACACCAGTAAGAATGGCTAAGATGAAAAATTCAGGTGACAACAGATGCTGGCGTGAATGTGGAGAAAGGGGAACACTCCTCCATTGTTGGTGGGAATGCAAGCTGGTTCAACCACTCTGGAAATCAGTCTGGCGGTTCCTCAGAAAATTGGACATAGTACTACTGGAAGATCCTGCAATACCTCTACTGGGCATATATCCAGAAGATATTCCATCTGGTAACAAGGACACAAGTTCCACTATGTTCATAGCAGCCTTATTCATAATAGCCAGAAACTGGAAAGAACCCAGATGTTCCTCAACAGAGGAATGGATACAAAAAATTTGGTATATTTACACAATGGAGTACTACTCGGCTATTAAAAACAATAAATATATGAAATTCCTAGGCAAATGGATGGATATGGAGGCCATCATCCTGAGTGAAGTAACCCATTCACAAAAGAACTCACATAACATGTACTCACTGATATATGGATATTAGCCCAGAAACCTAGACTACCCAAGATACAATTTACTAAACACATGATACTCAAGAAGAAGGAAGATCAAAATGTGGACACGTCACCCCTTCCTAGAATTAAGAACAAAGCACACATTGAAAGACTTAAAGAGATCATGTGTGAAGCTGATTCCAATGGATGGACCCAATGACTGCGGCTGCCAGGGATCCATCCCACAATCAGCCACCAATCATAGACACTATAGCATATGCCAGCAAGATGGTGCTGAAAGGGCCCGGATATAGCTGTCTCGTGGGCGACTATACCAATGCCTGGCAAACATGGAGGTGGAAGCTTATGGTCAGCTATTAAATGGAACACTGGGTTCCCAAGGAAGAAGGAGCTAGAGAAAGTACCCAAGGAGTTGAAGGGGTCTTCAACCCTCTAGGTGGAAGAATAACCATGAACTAACTAGTACCCCCTGGGCTCGTGTCTCTAGCTGCATATATAGAAGAGGATGGCCTAGTTGGCCATCAGTGGGAAGAGAGGCCCCTTGGTTATGCAGACTTTATATGCCCCAATACAGGGGAAAGCCGGGGCCAAGTGGTGGGAGCGGATGGGTAGGGGCGCAGGGCAGGGAGGGGGGATGGTATAGGGAACTTTCTGGATAACACTTGAAATGTAAATGAAGAAAATATCTAATAAAAGTTGAAAAAAAAAAAAAAAGAAAGAAAATGTGGTATATCTACACAATGGAATACTATTCCCCTATTGAAAACAGAGATATCTGAGAATTGAAAGTAAATGGATGGAACTTGATACTATCATCCAGAGCACAGTAACAAGCCCAGAAAGACACATATAAACACACATATAAAATTAAACATTAGCCACAAAGTGCAGATGTTACAATCTATAGATTCAAAGAAATGAGGTAATAAAGAGGCTCCAAGAGAGGATGTGTGAATCTCACTCAGAAGAGGAAACAAAATAGTCCTCACAGGTAGATGGAGAAAGGGACCTTTTGGGATCAGGTGAGGAGAGGGTATGAGGCATGGAGATCTCCATCAGGTGTGGCAGGGAGGGAGGCAGGAGAAGGCTGGGAGTGAAAATGGAAATTGATGGGTGGCATCTCTTGGTCCAGCTGTAGACCTGGGATGGGAGAGCCTATATGGAGTGTATGAGGATTATTCTGATATATTCACCTCAGCCTTCCCCTCACCACCTGCAGTAGGTGGGAGACTTGGCCTGTGGTCATGAAGCCAGGAGAGGGTTAATGTTAGGGCTAGGGTTTAGGGTTAGGGTTAGCTGGGTGTTGGGATTTCAGTGATGATGGCATAAAGCTAAGAGTCAGCCCCACTTCTTGTCTTCTGTGTGGTGGTGGTAACAACAAGGTAAGGATGCCTTCTCCTCTACTTTACCCTTGCCCCTGGGAGAGGGCTCTGAAGATCTGGTCACAATAGTGGCAGGAGCTATAATGGCACAAGCTAATAACTAACAGGTGACCATCCTAAAGTGGTTTGCCTCGGATTATTATATAATCTGCAATTGGCGAGCTCTCATTAAGCAAGACTGTGAGGAACTCATTTTAGGAAAGATTCTTGCTTTCCTGTTATTATTGAACATATATAACTATCACTAAGTACTAGCACATCCCTTTGGGGCAGATCTCTGCAGATACATGAAGATGTACTATCTTGTAATGATGCTATATAGACAAATATATTACTTAAGTCTTAATGATGATATTATAAGAATTCCTAAAATTAAGTCTGTGATTATTAAGCTTTTTTTTATGTGAGATTATGCATTTTTGCTTATGTAAATGTTCTCTTCTGCCAGTGTTATTCTCTTCTCCTGGCTCAGTAGAAGTTCATTGCTCCAGACTTCCCCCTAGCCTGACATGCAAGAGGCATCTGGACAATAGGGAAAAGGTTCTAGCAATTAATTCTTTACTTAATCTCCTGGGATAGCAGACACTGCATCTGGCCTGAGCATCACAATAGAGCTGGACACCAACACTGGGGTTTTTGGTCCTGATGGTGAGAGCACCCTGCCTCCTATCAACTGAGTGTTGGTGCTGACATCAAAGAAGATGCCTTCCTCTCCTCCATTGTCCCTAGCCACCAATGGCATTTGGGAGACCTGGCCCAGGGGACAGTAGAGTGGGAGAACTGGCCATGTCCCTACTGGCTGCAACAGTTAGGAGAATGGGCCTTGTACCTAGTTTGTTAGACAATCCAGTTGTGGGGTTTGCTGTTGAGCCCTAATACAGGTTCATATACACATGGACTTTCTAAGAAGCATAAAGAAAACCTTCCAGGACGACATAGACCTTAAGCAGGAGGAGACACATATTCTTTGCACTAAATTCCTTAACCTATCAAGAGATTTTTCTGCATTTGTGCTTCCTCTTCTCCAACCTAGAGGTTGCTTATCTATGCTGAGTTCCTGTAGTATTGTAGAATATTCCAATCAATAAAGCAGAAAAATGGCATATGTGCCCCATGGAGAGGAAATCAATAGTCAAGAGACATGCAATCTGCAGTCCCAAACTGCTCATTGTTATTCAGACATCTGTGTCCTTGGAGTTAAAAAGCTAAAAACGGGTAGATATAAAACTGTAAACAACTGGAAACTGGTGAGTTGTTACTAGACAAGAGATCAGTTAGTTTAATAGGAATCACTTGGAGGAGCTAATGTGTTTCAAGATCCATCTTCTAATCACACTGAATCCCTCCTGCAGAAGGAAATATTTACAAATTGCTGCTTGTAAATGTCAAGCAAGTGGCATGAACCCTTGGAAAGGAAGAAGGGTGAGGTGCCAGTAAAAGAACCAAAGGCCTCAAGTGGAGGGGTGGGAACACCAACCCAGCCACAAAACTTTCAACCCACAATTAGAACTGCCTACAGAATGTTCTGAGACAGGAACTGAGCAGAATTAAATCAGAGACTTCATCCAACTACTTACTGGAGGAGATACAGAGTCCCAAAGGCAAATATTAGGCCGAGTTCTCAGGAAGTCTGAGATGGTAGGGGAGGAAGGATCAGAGGAAGAAGAGGAGTCAGGAAGGGAATGCCACAAGAACAGGGTCCACAGAATCAACTGACTGGGACCCATAGTAACTCACGGATATCAGGCAGCCTTTATAGGTCTTACCTAGGTCCTCTGCATATATATTATGGATGAGAAGCTCGGCATCCTTCTGGAAATCACAACAGTGGGAACAATGACTGCCCCGACTCTTTTGCCTATTGGTGGGATCTTTTGCCAACTAGATTGCCTTTTCCAGCTGTGAGGTGATGGTATATGTTTACTCTTATTGTAGCATGTTTTGCCCTGTATGGTTGATGTCCCTGAAAGTCTTGCTGTTTTATGAGGGCAGGCAGAAGAGGGTGGATGTGGGGCAGAGGGGAACTGGTGAGGAAATACTGGGAGTAGGAAGAGGAGGAGAAACTGAGAGATCAGTGATGTAATACATGAAAGAAAGCAAAAAGAAAAAAAAACACAAAAAACAAAGACAGGGGGTAATAAAAAGATGCAAAAAGAAATACACAAAACAAACAGAAGCAATTGGAAATTTGGAAATCAGGTGAACAAAAATGATATTTTCCCTATCTGTCATGTTACCTTATTTCAACTCAACATATTTAAAAAAAATGTGCAAAATATTATTGGATGCAATTAAACACACGTGAAATACAACATAATGAAATTACTTTAATTCATTAAATTTAAAATGATATTTAATAAGTTAAATTGACAGAATAATATTGCCGCATCAATTTAAGAATTAGGTTTTCATTTAATTACTGAATAAATGAATTACAAAAATGATTTAATGCTATTGCAACCAGCTGCATCTTTTTCTCAATTTCTTTTCTTTTACTGTTCTAAATGTTACATTTTGCATTCCTGGTTTCCTTGTAACAGAGGTCCTGACAATTAACTAATCCTAGAGTAAAGGTTAATAACATACAATTCTGAAGACTAAATTTGATTGATTGTACTTGAAATAACATTTTTAGAAAACTACTCAGACTTTTCAACTTGTAGACATCAAGATTTCTAAAATACAATCTGTGTCCAGTGCTTAAGAATAAGATTTAAAACAAAAACAAAAACAGTACCAAAGGCAAGATCAAAGGGCCAATAATACAGGAGAAAAAAAACGGATCTGTACGATTTGAGTCAGGTTTAAAGCAACAGCACACACATCTGATTTTTATGTAAAACATCACACCCTCTGAAGGACATGCATTCAAATCACACTGAAGTATATTCAGGCTCTTAAAACAGAGCAAATACAAACATAACTTTCATACCTATACATCATATTTGCATTACTTAAACAACTCACAAGGTCCCCGAGGTGTATTTTCATGAGCATTTACTTCATTAAAAAAATCTGAAAATTTATAGTGGGCTTGGTTGGGCTATATCCTCTTTCTGAGATGAACTGGCCTGAGAAGAACTTACACTCTGGATTAGCTGGTTTCCAGTGATCTTTTCTGTGACTTGGGTGCTATGATTTAGTGTGTCTCTACATTTGGTAATAATATATACAAGTCTTGAGGTAGACATTTTGAAATGTCTGGTTTTGAATTATTGCAGGAAGGTATATAGGAAATGAACTCAAAGTGGTACCTGCTTTCTTATGGTAAGTGATTAGGGGCTTCTTATGTCAAATACGAACAAACCAAACAAGTAAAAAAAAAAAGTACTGACTATGAAATTATTGTGACATTTTATTTTCTACAATCTTAATCTGTGGGTACCTTGCTTTTTTTTCAGATTTAAATATGTTATTATTTTGTGTGAATGAGTGTTTTGGCTGAATGTATGCATGTATGTACACTACACAGAGGACAGAAGAGGGAGTTAAATCTTCTAGGCCTAGAATTAAAGATTGTTGTGAGATGTCATGCCAGTGCTGTGAATTGAACCCAGGTCCCCTATGAGAGCAATGAATGTTCATAACTACTGAGCATACCATCCAAACTTTATGATGGGTATAATGGCAACACTCATCAAAGTGTCCGACCACCCGAGAACAAGATTTTCTATGTTGATATTTGTATTCTCCTTAATCTACAACAGTATTTGTTGGCATCATGGTGAGTGAGGAATTGACCTGCGATTACAACAGTAGGTGACAGTCCTTAGGTCTCCGATGCCTTCTTAGTTTTCTAAGGTTGAATAGAATAGGAGGATACAGTATAACTCATTTTATAATCTTTCATAATTCAATTTTTCACTTTCTTCTCCAGATTTTATAAAATAAAAGAAAGTAGACAAAAGAGGATTAAAGGATAAACTAAAAGAACTTTTGAAATTGTAAGGTAAAACTTAAGTTAGATATTCACCAGGCTCTCTATTTGTCCATAAGTGCTCTGCTCCCTGCCCTTCAGACATTCATTTATCTTAAGGTGCTCATTTATCTTTCTGTTCATTGAGGACTTCGTGTTAATCTTGGGACAGGTGATTTTTCTCAGTCTACTTTATCTTAAGTAGCTATGTTCATCCCCACTAAATATTTTCATCAACCTAATATTTTGGTTATTATAATACTATCATCTCGAAACAATAAATGAAAAATATCTAAATGTAATAAAGTAGATAGATAATTCATAATCTATCATATAAAAGTCCTTCAGCTCTACTATAAAATATAAGATAACAATATAATGCATAATAAAAGGTACTATAGTAACATTATTTATATTAATCATATGATTTATATACTTATATATCATAATTTTTAGCAAAAAGAAAATCAATCTAAGTATAGTATATGATTTACACAATCCTTCCTCATAGAACAGCAAAATATTTTATTTTATATTATTATTCGTTCAATGTTTTTATTGATAATTTTGAGAAGTTTATAGAATACACTATTTTATCATATCTATCCCTTCTCTATCATTTCTAATTTTTCAACATGAGTACACCACAGTAGGGTATTAACAGAAGAAGAGGTCCTGAATTTAAAAGAAGAATTGGTGAGAGACACAACAGGAGTTGGAGGGGAAGGAAAGGAATGGATATAAAAACATAACATTGGAAAATAAACATTTACAGTATTAAACATGATCAGAGCATAGGTCAGATCTTACATTTTTCGCAACAGTACCTAATCCAAAACTTCATCTTGGCATTTCAATATAACACATTGTCTTATATTTTACCTTATTTTATCTACATATATTTTGAGGTTAGATAGCATCAAGATGGGGAATGTAAGTCAAATCCTCATAGAAAAGGACATGATATGGATGTTTTGTGTTTTAAATTACAGGCTTGATAGTTAAATTTATTAATAACAAGGTACATAAGAGTGTCAACTTTAAAAATACTGATTTCCTTTTGATGTTTTCCTTCAAATGTGTTATATTAGTTTTGGCAAACACAAATGTCTTTTACATCTACATAAAAGAGAAAACTTGCTTATATAATCATGGAGAGATATATGGTGGCAAACATGTTTGGTGGTCTTTTTCTGTTTGATTATTGACTGTAGTCATGCTCTATTATTCAAATATAGTGTGTTCACTAAGTTGGATATTACATTATTGGATGTATACTGCAGAAAAATACAGGTACCCATTCAATGAGTGCTTACTTTTCAGTTATGTATTTTTCTTTTCATTTGTACAAAACTTCACTTTAAAAGTTTGAAAACTCCACAGATCACTTGATAAATATATACATGCTAGCACCAGATCATGACACAGAAAATTTCCAGTACAGGCTCTGGGGAGTCAAGACCCATTTTATTTTCAATGAAATGAGAGTAAGCCTAAAGGGCTGTCCAAAAGCCTATTGGCTTGCCTCTCCCGACTGCATTTACATTCTTCAGACTGTTTGCTCTTGTGGTAGCTACATGTAGCACTGAAACTGAGACTGACGTGGCTCTCGGAAAGCAAGGTATCTCCATGGCATCCATTCAAATGCATTGTTTCACTTGGGATGTATTTTAAGAAAGGGCAGATGGTGGCATTTCCCGGAACATCTGTTCCCCATCATTCTTTCACAGAGCAACCCAGATGCTGTTGACAACTAGTATGTAAATCATGCTGACAATTTGTTCAATGTCTTTCCTGCTGAGATCCGGGTTGGCTTGGTAAGGCCATTTATCAGATGTAGCAGGCACTGGGTCCCACAAGAGCAGCTCTGACTGTGTTTTGACCAGGGAACAATAGCAGATATTAAATCAAAGGAACAATTTATATACCTTGACTTATCTACACTCTACCTCAAAGATTTCCTTCCCCTTGTTTCTTACACTTATCCAAAGGCACACATGAGATATTAATGTTCCTCAGAATAAAGCATGCCAAATTGCTTCCTGATACCTGTCTTAAGCTTGTTTTCTTATTATTTGTTAGGGGTAATCATCTTTTTTGACCTTGCATTTTAAAATTACTATCATCTAAGGGAAATGACATATAAGAGGGAAATTATGCATGCATTGCTGTATAAATGTCATATTTTTAAGTTTGAAAATGCCTGCTATAAAATATTAACAATACTAAGGAAAGTTGATTTACCATCTATTTCAGCCTGTTATATATCTTATTCTAATTTGTACCTTGTATCAGACTTCATTTTATACAATTGTAATAAGACAACAAAGAGAAAAATACAATTATTTTCTTAATTAACCTTCGTATGTGAGTGATAATACCAAACCATTGGTATTTATTAGATGATTATAGCTTTTCTAAACAAATTTAATTAGACTATAATACCAGTTATGAAAGCAAAAATATATAATTAAACTTGAAAATATCTAAGCTTATGAAGGCACCATAGACATTAATCTTCCTGTTAAAAATAATAAAAATGAAAACAAAAGGATGTATTATGTAAAGTAATATGAACTCTGCATATCAAATAACCATTTAATTTGCAAGGTAAATAAACTTTACTTTGGGAAGTAAATTAATCTGCATTTGAAAGTAATTTCTCTGACAAATACTATGTTATGCAATTATAGATTAATTGAAACTTCCAGAAAATATGCTAAGAAATTCTTAGTTTATGTTGTATTCATGTAACTTTGTCAATTATAACATTTGCATAAAATATGATACATATACAAAGGTAAAACTGCAAAGTAATAAATAGCATTCTATTCCTCAACTTACAGAAGTTGGTTCTCAATATGAATAATCATTTTTATAATAAATGTCCTTAAGATATGTTTACAGTAAGTTTTCTTATGCACTCTAGTAGCTTTTTTATATTTTACACAAAACAGAATTCTTTTTATAAAACTGAATTTTTATAAAAATAAAAACACTGCAATTTCAATACAGTGTTCTCAAAATGTGAAAGTGTATCTCTCTGGTCAATTTACTGACTACAAAACAGTGAGATTCCAATTCAAAACTAGTAAGGTCACAGGACATTGAATCACGCAGATGTACACATGTCTGCACTACATGATGCTAATGGTACACAAAAATATGCACTTAAAACATGAGCAGAAAAAGGTACCATCACAGTAGAAGCACACTTTTAATCTCTATGTATGGGGAATTTTAAATTAGCTGTTATTTAAACTGTTCAGAAGAAACTCAACTAGAAAGAGATCATTCCGAGAATCAAGAAGCTGAGGACTCTCAGAGTTTCACAGAAATTTGTGATCTTAATTGACTCTTAATTTTTTTTTTTAATTTTTTTTTTTTTACCTTTTTTTCAGTGAGCACTACAGAGTTTTAAGATTCAGACAATAGTGTCTGAACAGGATGCAGTCACCATATGAAGCTTTAACTTAAAGTTTGTGTAAAAAAAAAAAAAAAAAAAGAATGCACAATGAATATTAACTAAACTTATATACCCAAGAGTTGGAAAGTCTAAGTTAACCTCAAAGAGAAGTTGATTCTAGGATTTATAAAACGTATAAATAATCAGAGGCCAAACTGCTATTTTAAAACAGATTCTCTGGCAAATAAAAACCTTGTAGTTTAAATGTATACTTTTATCTACTTTAGATACAAGACATTCAGTCTTTACCTTGGCTCCGCCCTGCCATATGTATGTTTTTCTATTTTAGAATTCTTAAAAATTTACCTTTGCTTCCCATTTCCTTGTGCCACATGCTGAAAACTGAAGTCTCCAGTTTAGATTACTCCATAATGTTAGCATACCTGCTGCCCACTGTTTAGTTTAGTTTAGTTTAGTTTAGTTTAGTTTAGTTTAGTTTAGTTTAGCTTGATATAGTTTAGTATAGTTTTATTTTTAAGAGATACAAATCTATTAATTAAAAACCCTTTGGCTAAAAGTGTTAAATCTCAGTAGTATTTAAATATGAACAACCTGTCCCAGAACTCAGGGACGTTTTCCCACATGGAATATCTGAGTTTAAATACAGTCTTCTTTGGAAGATTCTTAAAAAGGAGGTTTGGGGATGTGTCACAGGAGCATGGACTCACCTTTAATTTGTATCTACCACACTTGAATGTCCATATCTGTAACATCTGGAAAAAATAGCTATTATACATTATCTGATTCTTAAGTATAATTACTGATATGATCAATCAAATCAAGTTGAATGAGTAACATATATGTCTAGCATTGTTATTTCATAATGAATTGATAAAAATATTATTTTTGTCAAAACTCTCAGGAAATTTAAAAAATTAATATTTAGCAACTTGAACTGTATATTCACTTTGTAGGTTTATTCATTGATCCCAAAGGCTATTAAAGATAAGCAGCCAATCTGGTTTATATTATTAAAGTAGATTTTAAACAACAACAACAACAACAACAAAAATCACTGTATATCATTAGATATACATTCTAATCACACATATGTTAAGTGTTTCACAGTAGTAAATGAAATAAAGTACACAAAATTAAAAGTTAACACAACATTCATCATGCATATTTTCACTGTCCAGATTTGGTCAAGTCTGCCTGCTTTGCATAATTCACTCCAATGGACTTGCCGAAAAATCATTATGCCAGTCTCTTAGTTTTGCCAAAACTTGTGATGTAACTTATTGGGGGAAATCACTCTAGCTAGGCCAATATATGTAGCATTGACTATTTTCCTGCATAATTAACATATTCCCATTAACTCTAAGCAATGCAGGTTTTTATGGTAAATTATATGGACAAATCTACTAACCACCCGAGGGCTTTCAGTGCTGACTCACATCTGAGTATCAACTCATATCTGGGAATCTTTTGAAGCATCTCAACTTCTCTATGAATTATAGATCTCAAATGTTTAGGTCTATTTCCCAATATGGATGTTAGTGGGGTTTTTTTGTTAAATGTTTGTGAGTTACACAGTGCAATATAGTTGATATTAACTTTCACACTGTGATGTTAACAGTAACCTGTAGATGCCTCCCTTCTCAGACTATTAGAGAGGTTCACTATTTTAGGATCAGGAAAAGCATTTATAAAGGATGTGTGCTTTCCTTATACCTCGCAGCTTTTCTAGGTACCAACACTGAGAATGATAATGGATGCAGAAAACCTTTAAGATAAGCTCTCCTTTGCTCCCCAATTCGCCAGAAGCTTTCACTCATAAAAATACAAGATTTCAGGAGCTAGAGGGGACAAGTTATTGATCAAACGCGACCTCAATATCTGTTCCTTTATGATTGTCAGATCACCTCCTGAAAATTTATTCAGCTGAAATTCATTTGGTTTGGATGTGTGGTGCATTTCTCTAAATAACAAAATGGGTTTGTCTTGTTGATCCAAGTTCCTTGAAAACACTTCTTTTTCATAGGTCATAAAAAGCCAAGATCATCTGCAAAAGACTGAATGCCAATTCAGGTAACTATAAAGTAAGTAAACAAAGAAAAACAAAACAAAACTACTTAATCATTAACTTTTTATCTGACTTCATATGGAATTCATGACTATTATATTCTATGTTAAATTAAAATACATTACTTTGTTATTCAAGCATAACTCAACTATAGAAATAAAATACATATGATTTATTCTTGGTAGATTTAAAGCCACATTTTATTCTCGAATATAATTTGTAGTTTGGACATTTATACTCCAATGTTTAATCTACTTTTGCTATATCCACTCCAGAAGTGACCCGCCTGACAGGCTGGAAAGTCTGGGTGTGGTCCTGAGGTGAAAAGTTCACAGAAACTTAGTCTCCTGGAATCCTGGCATCCTGTATAAAGAATGCTCCAATGTCCTTGCTTTAGTTTGTAAACGGATCTGTGTGCTTTCCCTTAATATTGCTTCATTATAAGTGCTTCTAAGGATTGAATTTTTGACATATAGCTAAGTTAGATTCTAGGCAGTCCTTGATCTGACCCTGGGCATGGATAGCCAAGTCACTGCCCTACACAGGAATTTACCAATATCTAGGAAGAAGGAAGTTTGTGACCTGAGGAGGAACCAGAGTAGGTACTTAGAACTATAGCTAGTTGAGTTACACCCAGATACAAGTATTTACAATGGTTTAGGGGGAAGGTGGACTATACAATAGTCTTCAATAGGAACTATGGTTTCTAAGATTAAGTTGACCTTAGGTGGAGTTGTTTTTGATCCCAGTTGTCAACATTGAATTTTATCCCAGTTCTTCCACGTTTGCATTTCTTTGTTTTGTGTAACAATCTAGTAACATCTTTGTATCTTGCCGGTTTGTCACCAAACTTCCCTATTTTCTTCTGTATAAAAAGTCTGATGCTCCATTTGACAACTTGCATTCAGATCCACACTCCCTTGTGTTGTGTCTGTTTGTCACCCCACTTCTGCCGACTCCATGCTGACCTGCCAGAACCCCTGATCCCCACGGATTGAGATGGGCTGACTAGGCCCGGTCCGTGGTATACTTTGAGTTAATTTTTCCATATAATAATATTTTGTTATCAAATCAATCCTTAATTTAGCTGTTTTCTCACTTTTCCAGTTAGCAACAAAGTGAAATGAAAAGGACCTGTTTTCTCCATTTTGCTTAGGCACTTCCTTAGGGGCAAAGTAGCTTACTGGTTTAATTTTTCTATCAGTAATAGAAGAAACTCTGCTATTATCTTTTCTCCATTTAAACAAATATGACCTTCCTTCCAGTTCCCATACTTTTTTTTCGTTCCCCACTGAAACATTCACCAAAGTACCTTTCACCATTTTTATAATATTCTGATCAGGAATAATACTGATGTTAGTATAAGCCAAAAAAAAAAAAAAAAAAAAAAAAAAAGTGAATAAAGGGTAGGATTGGTTCTGTTTTACTCTGATTGAAATGCTGTTATAGAAGTGTTTTTCATTATATGTTTGCTCAGATTTTGTGTGTATGCCTAGTTGAGAATAGTCCTGGAAAAATATGCAGACTTTCTTGTTAGGTGGAGTAAGAAGTACTGATTTTCTCTCTAAACTTCAAAATGTAATTCATTCCTCGAGTTACCCAGTGGTTTCCATCACACAGGTTTAAAATGAGTATACTGAACATTTTTTAACTAGAAGCTCCTTACATGCAGAGAAAAATTGAGATCCTTATGGGTTACATTGATGACATGAAGTAATCTGCTCAAGATCCAAATGTCTAACTTCTTACACTAATAGGATATGGAAACCACTTATTGGGGTTTGGCACAATAACAATGGAAATGGCTACACTATTACATCATGCTAAGTGCTAGTCTAAGTCAATAATAATAGTTAATTCAGCAGATACTTAACATATTCAAAAATTATTTAAGCAGAGCTACTAGTTAATTAATAGAGCACTACACAGCACTACCTTTACCAGTGAACATTAGCTGCAATCTCTGTATATTTGAGGCTGTCCACTTCTATAATTTGATACAAAATAGTTTTGTAGGGTAGATTTTCTAGACAGATTGATATACTTAACATTATTGTGAATATGAAATTTATTTTCAAAGATTCTGCATTTATATAGATCTTTATTAATTTTCTTTTGCTCTGAAGAGATACCATGGCCCAGGCAACTTAGAACAATAAGAATGCATTTGCACTTTCAGGACCAGTTTATAGACCCAGTATCTATCATGGCAGGAACAAGCAGGAAGGTGTGGCAGTCAGGCAGCAGCTGAGAGCTATATAATCCACAGGCAGGAAGCAGGGAAAGTTAAAACTAGAAGTTTTGTGGGCTTCTGAAATCTCAAACCTCATCATCAACAACACACTTCCCCAAAATGCCACACTCTATAATCCTTCTCAAACAGTTCCACCAACTGGGAGCAATATAGCATTCAAATTTATAAGTCTCTGGAGTCCATTCTCATTCGTGTGGCAGTCCTACCGGATGATTTTAATTTGCGCAAAATATATTACAACACAAATGTTGAGGCACATATGCAATAACAAAACCATGTGACTATGTGTTATTGTCTCAGAGTTTTGAATAATGGTGTCATCAAAGATGTAGTTCTGAATTTTCTGTTTTAAAAGATGCAGCAGGATTTCTGTTGCATTTATTTTATGTATCAAATTTTAAAAACCATATTTTTATAAACTTTTTGAGGTAACAATAAAATTTTCCGAGGTAGTTTGATTTTTTTTTAATCTGATTACTATTTTAGTTTGAATATAAAATGTCACCTATGTGCTCATTTTTTAAACTCTTGCTCCCTCGGTGGTGACAATGTTCTCAGAGTGTGCTGCTTAGTTTGAGGAAAGAGTTCACATAGTATGTGAATTGGAAAGCTTTCTACTGTCCCACACTTCACTTCCTTCCCTTCCCTCCCTTTCCCTTCCCCTTCCCCTTCCTTTTTCCCTTCCCTTTCCCCTTCCCTTTTCTCTTCCCTTTCCTCTTCCCTTTCCCACTCCCTTTCCCCTTCCCTTTCCCACTCCCTTTCCCATCCCCTTTCCCATCCCCTTTTTCATTCCCCTTCCCTTTCCCCTTCCCTTTCCCTTTCCCCTCCCCTTTCCCATTCCCTTTCCCATTCCTTTTCCCATTCCCTCCCCTCCCTGACCCTCCTCCCATCCTATTCCCCCTCCTCTCCTTCTCCCCTCCATTCCCCTCTCCTCTCCTCTTCTCTGCTATCTCTTGCCTCACCCTTTCCATCCTCCTCTCCTTTCTTCTCTTCACTTCTTCCTTCCTTTCTTCTCCCATTTCCTCCTCAATGCTTCTCTTCTCTCACTCTTTTTTTTTTTCTTCTCACTTTTCTCCCTCTCTTTTACCCTAATGGCCATAATGGGCTAACATGAAAACCAAGCTTACCACCTACACAATCTGTCTTGGTAATTTTGCCTCATTACAGTCTAGAAACAAGTTAGGCTAGAACATCATGGAATGAAACCATACATCAATCATTTATCTCTCCTTTCCCTTGCGTATCTGTCACAATACAAGAATGAAAGAAAGAAAGAAAGAAAGAAAGAAAGAAAGAAAGAAAGAAAGAAAGATGAGAGAGAAAGGAAGAAAGGAAGAGAGAGAGGGAGGAAGAAAGACAGATAGACAGACAGAAAGACATTTTAAACATACGAAATAGCTTAAACTAAAAATGCAGAATAGGAGTTTATAAATAAGAAAAGGAAAACTCAATCCCTATTCTCTTTCTTATGTTTTTCTTAGTTGTTGGGCAAGACCAAAAAACTAGTAATAATAAATTCCATTATTTATTCTAAAATAAATTAAATGAGTTACTGGGATATAAAACCAAGTGTTTATCTTACATATAAGCAATTACTTAGTTTATATAATTTGATTAACTTAAATGTCAACAAATAACACCTTAGTGATATATACAAATAATCTTTTGGTGCTTTTATCAAGAACATATAAAGCTGTTTTGTTATGATTGTTGAAAGAAAAGATGGAGTGGAACTGTCAACATTTAAATTCTTATTTCAACAGCAAAAAACAATCATCTATTTCTAAAATTTGTACATACACATTACTGTTATGGCAAAGTGTTTTGCGCTCTTCTACTGCAATTTGGAGCAATTACAGAATTTTTACATTGTTCAGAGGATAGTTTGTTACCAAAAATTTAGAGATGGCTACTCTATGTAAGTGTTTTATTGAAACAACTAAGAGTAGTACAGACACTTTCAGAGAAAGCATTTGTTAATCTTGACAGAGTGTGACACTGCCTTTACTTCTATTTCTCTTTGCTGTTCCAGGACACCTTTCAACCAGATCCTGTGTTTTAACAGTTAAGTGGATGCTCACAGTCATCTATATGATTGAACACAGGGCCCCCAGTGGAGAAGCTAGAGAAAGTACCCCAGGAGCTGAAGGGGTCTGCAACCCTATAAGAGGAACAACAATATGAACTAAGCAGACTCCCCCCAGAGCTCGTGTCTCTAGCTGCATATGTAGCAGATGGCCTAGTCGGCCATCATTGGGAAGAGAGGGCCCTTAGTATTGCAAACTTTATATACCCCAATACAGAGGAATGCCAGGGCCAAGAAGTGGGAGTGGGTGGGTAGGGGAGCAGGGCAGGGGAGGGGGGCGGAGAGGGAAGAGGGAAATTTCCGGATAGCATTTGAAATGTAAATTAAGAAAATATCTAATTAAAAAAAACAAAAGCAAAACCAAAAACAGTTACCTATAGCCATTTCACAGAAATAATTCACTGCAGACATTCACGGGTATCAGGATAGTCCAAGTTCTACCCTCTTCCAGCTATGTGATGAGACATGATTATTGAAAGGTTTTTTAAAGAGAATATAGGAATTAAAGAACTTTCTTGGAATATATTGATATGTCTGACAACACTGTGGCTAGTATAAATTTATTGCTCCTAAGATTCCATGGCATTATTTTTATGTCATATATTATTAGGGAAAACCTAGTTTGTTGTGGATTGTGTATCCAACGAAACTACCTAATGAGTTAAAGGCTAATGTCCAAGAAATCATACCACATCCTACAGTTTTAGAGAAAGTGCCTATTCTCTGTCTGCTTTGTTATTTGAAGTTAAAGATGAAGTAAATATTATGATAATTTACTAAATAATTCACAATTTGGGGGAAAACTCCATGAAACTTTCCATTAATAATGGTCCTCATTTTATAGAACCCAGAACATCTTGAAGCACACAGCTAGCATCGGCACATGCGTTAGAAAGCAGTTACACAAAATGTGAATAGATAGTTACTGATACACCTCCTTATGAAATCCTTATATACGTTTCTATGTTTACAATAACCTGGAAGATAGATTAAGGTAGCAGCTTCCATCTTATTTAGAATTCTTCTTTCCTTTCCAGGTACATCTTTTTTTCTTATATCAAGAATTTGTTCTTATATCACAGATGTATTCATCTCATGAGCAGTGGGAGTAGGTTCACAATCACAAGCATAAACATAATCACAGTTCTCGCTCTGAAAAATAACTTAGAGACCATATAAGAAGCACCTTTGCTTTTGAAATGATAGTTTAATATATTTCAGTGTGTGGTTCAAACATGATAATAAAATAAGTTGTTTTTTTTTTTTTTGGTTGTTCAAGTCTAATTATCATTTCTAAAATGATTTAAGATACCTCTTGTTTGCCACATAAAGGAGTCATCTTTGGAAATCCCAATGTCACAAAATGCTAGACTGACATCTCAAAAAAAAAAAAAAAAGAAAAATTCCCTTTGCTTCTCTGCCACCTGCCTTTGTGTCTTGTTATCCACTTTATCCTTCTACCATCTGTCTCATCACCTAAGTGACCTGTAATTAAAAACTTTGAGAAAATCCACTCTCATTTATGATTGGACTTGGTGGCATTCAAAATCAACATTCTGCCCTTCTTGTTAGTATTTAATAATCTCCTTTACAGAGAAATGAAAATAAAATTGCCATGTATACAGAATAACTTTACCTACACAGAGTAGGCTAATTTCATATTTTATCTTTCAAAAGCCAGAGATAAATGACAACCATGCAGCTGTTTCACTAGCAAAGAAAAAAAAAAAAAAAAAAAAAAAAAAAAAAAAAAAAAAAAAAAAAAAAAAAAAAAAAAAAAGAAACCAGATTTTCTCAAATGATTAATCAGGTAGAGATAGTTTGGTTATTAAATTTGTCTGCTGGGAATGTGAAATAATTTTGAGTTTTCTCTATATTATTTCCCTGTACTTTTAAACCACCTTCAATTTTCAGAATAAACGTGCAACTCTCTCTTATTGGTATAATTTTAATACACTGTGAATGTTCAGGTCATAAAATTATATTTTTAAAGAAAAATATGACTGTCTAATTTGAAAAACTTGCTTTAAAAGATCAATTATACATTGTGAACAATATTGTAAAATTACATGAACTTTATTTTAATATTATATTCCAAGTGCCAGATGTTCCATGAAGATAAATCCTGTGAGAGGAAGAACTTTTCTCACTTTATTTTTAATGATTTCAAAATTTATTCAACTCACAGATTTGTTAAAAACACTGCAGTTATCTTCCTGAATTTCCATATTTTCTGCTTCTTGAGACAACACGTTGCCATTTGGAATGTATTTAAGGCAAATTATGCTATATCATTTGGAAATATAAACTCAAAGCTCACTAAATGTAAGTAAAATTGAAGAAAAGAAACTCTAAATTATTCAAATGTTTCTAATGAACTTTCACATTTATAATGTGTTATTAAATGCTACCTGCATACCTGCTTGGATATTAGCAGACACACAGAACACTGAGATTGGATCACTACCTTATAATCAACCTATAAAACCAAGATCTGGATCCTTAGGACTCTAAGCATTAGTCAGATAAAAGGATTTAAGTCACTTCTCTGTTCCATAGAAAAGACAAAACTGAGACCCTATACATACGGAAGGTCATGAGTGGATAACTTTCTAAATCTGGTAGCCCTAAACTTCATCACACTGTTACTTCCCAGGAGGTTTTATGATTAAAAACAAAACAAAACAAAACAAAACAAAAAACAAAACTTAGCCATAAAATTGTCTCCTAGAAGATTTATTTTAAGCAGGCCTGTCAATCACCTGGACAAAATCCTTCAGAGCCAGCAGACTCTTTTAGAGACTTAAGAAATAACACAAAGCCAAACTATGCTCTGAATTCTTTTGATAAACATCATAAGAACCAGGAAGCAAAGGGGAGTCCAAAGTTAGACCCTTGGCACAAAGATGTCATTTTATAAATCAGAGGGTGTATTATTTTTACTTGGCTCTCATCTGAAGGATAGTAAGTACTTCCACCTACCTAAGTGATGCTTAGAGCATCCTTAGTCTCCATCCCTGTCCTTCAGAGTCTGCATAGAGAGGAAATTGCCTACATTGCAAGTGTTCTAATCCACTCTTGGATAGTTATCTATGTGAGAATAATCTTACCTGGCACTGAGTCAAGATCTTTTGCAGCTCCCATTACAAGGCAAAAAATTTAAGAGCTTTGAAGTGAGACCACTCGAAGTCAGCCCTTATATCTATCCATTTCTATCCCAGTGTGAAGAATGAGGCTACTTTCTATGACAGCCTTTTCTAACTCTTCCCAAAATTCCTGAAATGAAACATTTTAATCCATTTAACCTGCTGGTGTTACTCTCAGACATTTCTTGTAATACACTGAAAATTATTTATGAATGAATAGTGACTATCACAAACCACTATGGCTGATCATCTAAGTGAGGATAAAAATTTCTCTGAAGAATAAGACATTCATGATATGTCTGTGCCTAATTCATTTTTAAAATTTTCTTTATGTTTTAGGGCAATGGTTTTCAACCTTCCTAATTCTGTGATCCTTTAATATATTCTTCATGTTGTAGGAACCCCCATTTGGAAAATTGTTTAATTATTATTTTACAGTTGTATTTTCTACTGTTATATATTGTAATGAAAACATCTCTTAGGCAGAATATTGGTATGCACCTTCCAAGTGGGTTACCACACAGATGTTGAGAAGCATGGCTTTGTATATATTCTATGTTTTCAAGAAGAAAGGACAATTCATTATGTACTTCATTCACTCAATTATGAATGAAATTTCCAAAAAAAAAAAATGTTTGCTTTATCCTGTAGTTTTTCATGGCTGATTGACTGATATGAATTTTAGTGGTAGAAATTGGAATGTTTCAGGTCTAGAGCCTAATTAAATGTCAAAAGATATTATTAGCCTGTGTACTGGCTAGGTTTGTGTCAACTTGACACAGCTGGGGTTATCACAGAGAAAGGAGCTTCAGTTGGGAAAATGCCTCCATGAGATCTAGCTGTGAGGCATTTTCTCAATTAGTGATCAAGAGCCCCTTGTGGGTGGGACCATCTCTGGGCTGGCAGTCTTGGGTTCTATAAGAGAGCAGGCTGAGCAAGCCAGGGGAAGCAAGCCAGTAAAGAACATCCCTCCATGGCTTCTGCATCAGCTCCTGCTTGAGTTCCAGTCCTGACTTCCTTTGGTGATGAACAGCAGTATGGAAGTGTAAGCCAAATAAACCCTTTCCTCCCCAACTTGCTTCTTGGTCATGATGTTTGTGCAGGAATAGAAACCCTGACTAAGACAGCCTGTAATGATATCCATGGCTTTCCCACCTCTGTGCTTGACAGAACATCCTTTGGACTAACAATTAAAACCATTTGGATTCTAATAACTTAAGAGATTACCAAGTTCTACTAACCAAAAGGCCAAGCATACTATCTGAAGCCTACAGCAGAGATTTCCCACTTTGCTTTAACACTTTTGTGTCAACACTTAAAAACTTCTCTACTTACAAATTTAACTATGACTTCTTATCTGTGTATAAATATACATGAATGCACATAATTCTACACATATATGTAAATATAATATATATACAAATAGATACAGAAAGCACACCACGCACATGTAGATTCTCATCTACGATGAAATCCCTGAGCCTAGGCACAGACATAACAAAACAAACTTATTCTGGAATGGCAAAGATGAATAGAATAAAGACAACTTAGAGATACATCCTTTTTTTCCCCTATGATCTTTTACTTTCTCACTCACATTGGATAATCACTGAGCAGAAATAAAAGAAGCTAGTGAGACTTTTAAAGGCCAGCTGGCGCTGTTGGCATGTCTTTGAAGCTAATGGCTAACATTCTAGGACAGCCTTAATTTTTCTAAAAACTTGACTGCTGTTTTATCCTGAAAGCCCAAGTTATGTAGCCAAAATTGGAGGACATTCCTTGGATGATCACATCTCTCATTTTAGAGCAGTGGAAGAAGAGGAATAAGAAAAATAGTGTGGGACAGAATAAAAATGTCATTTTCCTTGCCAATTTTGAATGATATCTAGCCATGTTCATATTATAATCTTAAAAGCAATAGACAAATAATTAAACCTGTTACTATTATGAATATATATCTTATTCAGGCTCCAAAAGTACTAAAATTAAATATACTGTATCATCACTGCAAAAGACTTTATTTATATGGATACAAATAGCTAGCATACTGGTAAGATCTGGCATTTTTACCCCTTTTGTTATCTGTTATTTTTATCACCTGCCAAAAGTCTGCAAAGCAAAGCTTTATCATAGGACAGTGAAATAATACATTTTGCCAATTATAAACTGATATATTCAATTTTAATTACAATGGCAGCTAGATTTTGGTTTTCAATTCTTGAGACTTTTAGAAGCATACATTTATAAGTGTTCAAATGAAGCAAACAAATTAAAGCACTTTGTGACAATTTAATGAAATAAACTATTCAAATTGATGGTGTTGGGAATTAAAAAGCAATTAGTCTAGTGAATTACATTAGTCTGTTTCACAGTCCACTTGCTGTTTGCTTCTCTTGAAGACTGACATGCCAAACAAACAGTTATGCACAGGTTATTTCCTATAATCACTGTCTATATGTTTATCTACATATATGTTGTGCATATATATACATATCTGTGTAGTAAGTTGATTTCAGTATTTATACCACCAGACGTGTGCATTTCTATCTTTACATGTTTTCAGATGTAACAAGAGTGGGTATGGATGATATAATACAAATACAATGTCTATATTTCAGAATGTATACATTGAGCTTATTAAAATCCTATGGCCATTCTTTAAGTTACCATCTTAATGTATCCCATACAAATCTTAACTGAATCCCCATTTGCATTTAATACATTATTAATTAAACCAACAAAAATATTCAAGTAAATTTTCTCCTTTTAAAAGTTATTTAGAGCTTATTAAGATAATTTAAGCAGACATGAATACTAAGTTTCACAAAAGTCAAAAACAAAGTATGTGTTTTAGGAACAAATGTTATATATAGTTAAAATTTCCTTTATCAGAACGCTTGGCACAGAAAGTGTTTCAGAGTTAAGAGTATTTTCACAGGTGAAATTGTAAAGAGTTTATTGAGCTTTAAACTCTGAAACGGTTGCATAGCTTTTCCCAGGAGATCACCCTTCACCCAAGTTTTATAAACGTGGCACCATTCGAGTGTCATACGACTGCTCAAAAATTTCCAGATCTTATAAAAAAAAAAAAAGAATTTTGTATTTCATAGTATTCGGATAGTCTATCAGTAATTATGGTGCCAATGATGATATATCAACACTGTCCATAAAACATAAAATTATAATAGAAAAGATAGTTAACATAATATCTTCACAAAATTTATTATCTATAAAGTGATTGAAGAACAAACCCAGAATTTTCAGGAGAGAGTCCTCTTCTGCTCTTCTGACTTTATCTCCAACTTTTGTCACTCCATTATTTTCTAGGATGAATCTACATAATTCAGTCATGGATTCCATGGTCCGTTTAACTTAGTCATACCCAATTTTCTTAGCATCTATCAATGCTACATTACAAATACTCCTTTCAAATGAAGACTCTTTTATTCCCTGGTTCTACTTCAAACACAATTAGAAATTATTTTCTATCTTCCAGACTAATACATGACCATACTCTGACTTATCTTCTCTTGTTGAAATATAATTCCATTGCTCATTTTTAATCTGATCACGCTCTTTTTTCCTATTTCTCTTCGACAGCAATTTGAAAAATCATCAACCTTAGATTTGTGTTACAGTCCATGCCTGCATATAAACATAAGAAGTAAATTTGTCAATCTGAAATAAAATACTGCAATAAGCACATTAGCAGAAAGGAGATGAATGGCAGTCTCTGCTCTGTGGAAGTAGATGTAGTAGTTCTTCACTTTGCCTTTTTAGATGGCTCTTCCATAGTCAACACTCATGGCATGTGATATTGCAAATGAACAGAAAAAAAAATCATTTTTATTTTAGGGTGTTGCACTCCTTCAACTTCACGTACTCAAGAAAACATTTAATATTCTCTTTTGCCAACTGGGTAGCATGCTCTATAGCTTGACTTGGAAGGATCTGCTTTTCCTTATTGAAATAGATTTCCCAGAATATATTAACTGCCAAGAACTAACTGTAGAGAATCATAGTGAGATGGTGACAGACTTAACAACCAGAAACAAAATGATGACAACAGTTATCAGAATCCTGCCCAGCACCTACAGAAAACACAACAGGATATCAACTTAGTGACTTTGGATATTAGAAAAAAAATTAAAATCCTGAGATTAAGTCTAACATATTTACCAAAAAAAGTTCATTAATCTGAAAAGGGAATACTCTAAGCAATTTTTTAAAAATATTTTTTCATAGCCATTTGGCTTTTATAATTTTGTTCTTGTAAAAGTTAACACAATTTTGATTCTGTAAGCTTCAATATCTCTTTCAGAGTTGCCAAAAAGGTGTCTGTTATAAAATATTTGAGCTAACCATTTCTCCCACCCTTTCCACCGTTCGTTTTCTTCTCTCCCTTCCTTTTACTTCATAGATAAACTCAAATGTACACAGATACACAAAGAATCTCTCAAAGCCACCTTTTATGTCTAAGAACAGCCTTATGTGGGATGGAAATTTCTTTGATAATTTCAGAAACTAATCTCATAAAAAACCAATCTGAAACTGAATTGTCTAGTAAGAATCAAGTGACTTTTGTTTAATATTTAAATTCTTTGAAAATTTCTTATATGAGTATGCTACACATAATTTCTACCATCCTCTGACTCCCAACTCTAATCACCCCTATGAACCAACCTCTCCCTTTAAAATTTATAAACTGTCTTCTGTTTATGACAATATTACAGTGCAGCTACTCAAAAAATTCCAACACCATGCTCACCTAAACAATACTTGTACAATGAAAAATCCTGACGAAAGGACAAAGTGCATGAGGAAAGATCTCAAAGGGCTCTATCCCTGAGGGAAAAGGTACAGGTGATTACTAACTACCGAGAAAGAAAGGGTTCCCCCTTTCCCTGTCTGGGCAGGAGCCAATATCCAGTTCTGTAAAGGAAGAGCTGGTGTTCTTAACCACTGAGCAATTTCTGTAGCACCTGACTTCATAACATTATTTTAAAGTCAAGTTCTCTCGCAGAAGTAGGCACTCTGATGGACTACAATGCCTAGACAGAATTCAGGGAATCCATTGGACTCTACCCCTCTCTGTATGATGGTGCAGATATCCTGGACACTTCAAGCTTGGTTGTATGTGATATTCAGGATCCAAACTCAGGTTTCTACACTTGTGCTGCATGCATGTTACCAACTGAGCTATCTTTTCTCTCCTATTGCATGCATTATAAAAGAAACAGGCTGCTTTGAGGCCAGAGTAACATTATCTTGCCACCGAACAGAAAAAAAAAAAAAAAAAAACTGGTAAGGTTGAGCAGGCTTAGATCCCAGGGAATCTCAGAATTGAGAATGGCAGGAGTGGAGCCAGCTCTCTGCTATGCTGTACCGGGTCTGGAACAGGTGACCATGACACCCCACTGAGAGGACCACAGCAATCAGATGGATAGCATAAAATCTTGGTGCTCTCCATGCTAATGAGGTATCTAGACAGGCTCCAGGGTTCAGCCAGTGAGCTTCAGTTCTTGATCACTCCTCCCCAAAGGAATTTAATCCCTGGTTCACACTGAGTAAGGTGTACACATTCACATCTGCCATCAAATAAAACATTTTGCACAAGCTAGGACCTATGCCTTCACCAAGGATCTATGTGGAGAGAGGCCTTCATCCTAAAGAGGCTGTATATATGTCCTGGAAAAAGCTTTCTCTCTCCCAGCCCTGGCTTACTGTTGGCATTCACTTGGAACCAAACCAATTTCTGTCCTCCTCCTGGGTTCTGACATCCCCTTCCTGCCTAGCATGTAAACTGGCAGAAGGGAAGCTTGGATTGAAAATCCCCATTCCCAACTCTCAGCAGTACCCAAGCAATGTCTGGATTCACAAGAGACTGGAAACCACTTCAATCATCACAGATTCTGCTCATTCCCACTCGAGAAAATGCACTGAAGACCTCCCATAGAGGACTTTGTTCTGCCTACCTGTATCAGGCTTGCTGGGGACATGGTGGGAGGAGGGGAAGCTCAAGCGCCCCAGCTGTAAGGCAGATATGCAGCCTGGCATTATAGCACCCATTACAAAAGGTTCCTATTTTACACTAATTATTCCAGGGATACCCATGTACAATGTATGTGAAATGTACCGTGTGTTCTGCCTCTCCTCCTTTGGTCTGATATGTTGAAAGTTTGGTCCCTCACTCTTGGTTCTGTTGAGAAATAATGGAAATTTTCAGGTGTGGAACCTAGTTGGAGTAAGCAAGCCTGGGTCATTCTTTGTATCTTCAAGAGTAGGCATGAATCATTCATGGTTGTTGTAGGCATCTTCTTACTTAATGTCATCTCTTTGAAGCTCAAAATCTGACCTTCCCATTGGTTACTGATGATTTATGACATCCTTCCCCCCACCCCCACCCCCACAGACAGTTCATTGTAGAATCTTGGAGTTTCCATAGAGCTACTGTAAATGGTTATGAGCGACCAGTCCCCAGCCCTGTGAACTCTGTCTGATACTGGAAACGTACACTGATCATCAGCAGATCAGACCAAGGATTACAGACACTTCTCTCCTGAACATGGCAGGTAAGAAATGAAACTTTAAAAAGTTGACCAGATGCATATGTGTGACTGCATCTATCAGTCGCTCTTTGTTACCTACCAAACAGAAATTCCTTTGTGTGGAGAGCCTCAACCTTACTGGTGTGGACAGCTCCTAATATGGGCTGTGGAGAGCCTTGCTGCCCTGCCTTAAAGATGGCACTGATCTCCTCAGCCTTAATGATGTGTACAGCTCCTAATATGGCATAAGGCTATGTCAGCAGTGGTATGATCTGACACCTGACTTTGCCTAGCGTATGAGCAGGAGCCATGTGGCATCCTGCTATAGGCCAGGACAGGGTTTATATAGCCACTCCTGGTGGGGTTGGGGGCCATTTTGCCGTTTTTTCCACAAGCTCTAACTTCATCAGTATCCTGAGTAAACCGCCTGGAGAAGGAACCTGGTTGTTCTGCGTCTAATTCCTGCTGGTCGGGGTCGGCGTGGCATACCTTTGCTTGCACATTTGTAGGATTGCTGCATCAAAAGCTCCTGCCAGACACATTCTAGCTAGCATGCTACAACTAGGGAGATATTCTTTAGTAAAATAGCATTGAGTGAAAAACATAACTCAAATGCACTACATTGCCAAAACAGCAAAGGTACATTAATGTGTAAATTCAACAGAATTCAGGTATGATAATTCCCTACTCTCCAGTCATTATATAAAGGCTGAAAAGGTCATTGGGAATGTCTACACATTCACAATAACACACATACTTAATTTTTCATCTTCCAGTATTACTTTTGCTCAATTGATGGCCTTTCCATGTTGATATTTTTTATTTGGTTTTATTTGTTCATTTATGACTGTTCTGCTTCATGTACACCTGCATGCTGGGAGAGGACGTCATATTCTTTTATAGATAGGCATGAACCACCATGTGAGTGCAGGGAATTGAACTCAAGGACTTCTGGAAGAGCAGCCAGTGCTCTTAACTACTGAGCTATCTCTCCAGTTCCCTGATCTGTGTTCTTTCTCTTGTCTATCTTCTTCCTTTGGCATTTAAATATTGCAAACATTCAGGGTTCATTGTTATCACTTTTCTCTATATGGGATATTCGTACTGCTCCTTTAAATGCAGAGAGCAGCTGCCCCTCCTGAGATAGTGGGCTGTGTCCAATCAAGCAGAGGCAAAGCAGGGAAAGATGAGACAACCTTCCTTTGTTCTTAGCAGGATTCTCTCCTGCCTGAAAGCATTCCAGTTGCGGCTCTTCCTGGGACAACACTTAGCAAAATAGGTTATCTAGTGGTACCAATAAAAACAAGATCAACATTTTGAGTATCCGATATATGTCCAGACAAGAAAGCTGAAGTAAGTAAAAAATTTCAAAATTCTATTTAAACCTTGGAAGAAAATTTTTGAGGAAAGAAGAAGCCGCCACCTACTACTGTGCCTTGTAGATAAAGCACAGCATTATATTTCCAGAACAGCCTACTTCAGAACCACCCCCATATCCACCATCCCACACTCAGCAAGCACAGCTAGCTCTTCAAAGCTCAGGAACTACCTGAGGCTCCCTTCCTCCTGAAAAGACCAGAACCTACCTTCAGATGTTGAGCTAGTTGTACTGATCAAACTAGGTTAACTGGTCATGTAGGATGCTGGATGAAATTACTTCTGTACTGAGCAAACTGGGCTAACTGTTAACATAGAATGCTGATTTAATTTCTCCTGTATCACTGAAAATGCCTACATTAACATAAAGTTAGTAAGACATAGTGATTTAAATGAAAACACATATACATTCCCCAATCTAATTCAAGTCTTTCTTCATAATGTATACCTAACAGACTTACTCTGATAGCCTCATTCCTCCTTTAACCCCATCAACTCCCAACTCCAAACAAGTTGGTTCCTTTCTGTCACCTGATATACAATGGTTCTTTCCAAACATGGCCACAGTTCTGACTCCAGCTGGTTTTGTGAGCCAACGATGATAACAACAATCACAAAAGAACTTAAGTGAAAAAAAAAATACCCTTTCAAATTTAGACCCTGGTCAGAACCAAGGGGTTAGGAGATTGAACATGTTCAGCTGAAAAAAAAAAATGTTCAATTGAAGTCAAAGTCAAGAAAAATAAAGCGACTGGGTTGCAGTTTTCAAGGAAACATACAAGTAGAAAAGAGAAAACCAGACATCTGTCCCTCCATCACTTTCATCATTGTGGAAAAAGGGCCTCAGGTTCTTAAGGTGGACAGGAAGGTGAAAGGAAGCATGCTACTCCTTAAACCTTAGCCAAATAGTCTGTCAGTAGGAAATGGGGAGGGAGCTTCAGTAAGTTCACTCAACAGGCTGTATGCTTTTTTATGTGCATGCATGTACATAATTTGGTATTATGCTTCACAACTTGGAACACAGACATATGACTATGGAATATAAAGTTCTTATTTATAGAAACACCTAACTGTGCCAAAAACATCAATCACCTTCCTTTATCAACAAATTCTGTACAATGTCATTCAAATATTATATCTTTATGAGAGAGCAGGTAAATTCTAAAATATATCACTTTAGAGAACTTTTAAAAAACTTTCAGTGTTTAGAAACTGGAGAGAAAAAAAAAAGCTGGAATGCTTTTTTTAAAGGAATTTTTGGATGGTAATACAAAGACAATTTCTTGAGGCCAAAGAACGTATGATGAAGTAAACTGAAAAGAATCTAGAGACTAATAGTCAGGGAACCCATCATAAGTCATTGATTCATGTGTTCATATTCTAATTTTGAACCTATGCTCTGTTTCTTCATTCATAATACATCATTCATATTGGACAAAAATTAATGTTTAATTTCCACATGCTCATTTTGTCCTTAATTCCCACTGGTAATTCCCTAAAAAACCAGGGCTAGATCACATGAATGTTTGCTTTTAGTTAACTGAAACAGCTCCATATTGATTTATGCAGTGGCTGTACTGGTAACACGAGCAGTGAGTATATTTTCCTCTCTCCTACACTCTGGATTTTTTATTTTTAATTGATTTTCTTTTTCTTTTTCTTTCTTTCTATTTTTTTCTTCATAATGGGATGTCTTTTCTTTTTTTTTTTTTAACTACTGGCTATTTGTTGTTCTATTTGTTTTCTTTGTTTTGTTTTGTTTTGTTTTTCTGAGGTTTTTGTGTTTTTTGTTTGGTTGGTTTGGTTTGGATATTATTATTATTATTATTATTATTATTATTATTATTATTATTACTTTTTACAATGGGATGTTTCTTTTTCTTAGTATTAGCTATTTGTTGTTCTATTTGTTCTTTTTGTTTTGTTTTGCATTTTTTGTATTTTGTTTTTTTATTTTGCTTTTTAGGTGTTTTGTTTGTTTTGTTTGTTTTGTTTGGTTGTTTGGTTTGGTTTGGATTGGATTTTATTTTCAAAAAAATCTTCACAGACATCTTTGTTTAGATTAGGTAAATTTTTTTCTATACTTTTGTTAGAAATATTTTCTGTGTTTCTGACCTTGGTTTCTTCATCTTTATCCATACCTACTAATTGAAGGTGTGGTCTTTTCATCACAACCCAGATTTCCAGTATGGCTTGTGTCTATATATTTATTTATTTGTGTATTTTTTTTTTTATTTATGTGTCTATAGATTTAACAGTTTCTTTGACTGAGCTATCACTGTTCTACCATGTTATCAAGACCTGAAATTCTCTCCTTCATGTCTTTTTATCTGCTCTTGAAGCTTACCTCTCACTTTGTTATCCTGTTTTCCTGAGCTTTTCATTTTGAGTTTTATTTTAGTTTGGCTTTTATTTGCTGACTGCATTTATTTATTAAACTTTACTTTCACATTTTGAATTGTCTCATTTATTTCACTCAACTATTTATTTGTTTTTATGTGTGTGTACTTGCTTGGTTGTTTGTTTTTACGGTCTTCCTTTAGGTATTTATTCCTATTTTCTTTAAGATCTTTGGACACACTTATAATTGCTATTTAGTTATAATTGTTCTCCAGTAAATATTTTTTCTATTCATAATTCCCATTGCTTAGTCTTGGTCCTGTGCTTTGGTTATTTTTATGAATTGCATTAGAGTTGCTGTCTTCTAAAACAGACATAATGTCTTGGTTGTTCGTATTTGTGATTTTGCCCTAGTGTCTATGCATCTGGAGGCCTGGAGTTATGACATCTGTGAAATGTAAACACATGCCTTTTTTGGATGGGTGTGGTCCCATGTCTGCTTTTCTCCCTCTGAGTAGCCAGGTCTATTGTACACAGGGCTGAATTAGAAGGAAGGAAGTTAGGTTGAGTGAGGTAGGTACAGGCGAGATCATGGTCAGCAGTGATTATGTTGGTAAAGAGCACACATCCACCCAGGATACAACTTAGGAGAACTGGTTCAGTTGGTTGGGAGGAGGGACAAAGCTTTGTGGGGTGAGTAGGGGCTATACATCTTTGGGCAGGGCCAGGATTCTGGTGATGACTCATTTGCACATGGATGAATTCCAGGTGCTGCAGGACATGACCTTATAAGGGGAAAGGAAGTTTAACCTAGCTACTAGCTTTGTGACCTCCTCTGGTAAGGCAAGGTTGCTTGGGGGATGTCCAGGACTTCATGTATGAGTATATACAGGCTCCTGAGCAGGAGGAGAGCTATTCTTAGGATGAGATTTCCAGGCTTTGGATATACCTCAAACATATACTTGCTTTCTGACTGTTTTTATTAGTTATGTCTGTATGCAAGTGTGTGTCTCAAAATTTTATGAGGGTTTAATGTGTTTTTCTTTCTTTTCTTCTTTTATCCTACTCCCAATCGTTTGTTTTATTTTATCTTATCATTATTTAGATGCTTGTTTGTATTCCAATGAGAAAGAAAAAGAGGAAGAGAAAGAGGAAGAGAAAGAGGAAGAGAAAGAGAAAGAGAAAGGGAGAAAGAGAGAGAAAGAGAGAGAGAAAGAGAGAGAAAGAGAGAGAGAAAGAGAAAGAGAACAGAGAGAGAGAAAGAGAACAGAGAGAGAGAAAGGAAAGAGAAAAAGAAAAAGAAAAAGAAAGAAAAAGAAAGGAGGAGAAGAGAAGGAGAAAGAAAGGAGGAATGATGTGGTATGGTGAGGGGTCATTCTTGGCGTTTGGGCAAGAGGAAAGCATAATCATATTGTAATAATAATCATACATAAAGAATATAATATATAAAAATGTATATATTTTCAATAGAAACAACAAAAATAGGCTCAAGAGGACACTGATGATACAGATTATAGGAGAAAAAGAGAAAGAGAGACAGAAAAAGAAAGAGAAAGAGAAAGAGAAAAAGAGAAAGAGAAAGAGAAAGAGAAAGAGAAAGAGAAAGAGAAAGAGAAAGAGAAAGAGAACAGAGAGAGAAAGAGAAAGATAAACAGAAAAAGAAAGAAAAAGAATGAAAGAAGGAGAAGAAGAAATTGAAAGAAAAGAGGAGTGATGTGGTATGATGAGGGGTCATTCTTGGAGTTTGGGCAAGAGGAAAGCATAATCATATTGTAATAATAATCATACATAAAGAATATAATATATAAAATGTATATATTTTCAATAGAAACAACAAAAATAGGCTCAAGAGGACACTGATGATACAGATTATACAGCAAGAGTAAGGGAGGTTTATCTCAGTCAAAACTCCGACCCATAGTTGTTTCTGTCTGAGAGCACTACAGGGATGGAAATGTACAGGAGCCTGAGGAAAAGAAGGTCCAGCAACAGGCCCAAAGTAGGATCCAGCTCAAGTGGAGCTCTTTAGGCCTGACACAATTACTGAGGCTACGGAGTACTCATAAAAGGAGACTTATCAGTGCCTGGAAAATACAGAAGTGGATGCTTACAGTCATCTATTGGATTGAACACAAGGCTCCCAATGGAGGAGTTAGAGAAAGTACCCAAGGAGCCAAAGGGGTCTGTAACCTATAGGAAGAACTATAATATGAACTAACCAGTAGCCCCAGAGCTCACATCTCTAGTTGGATATGTAGCAGAAGCTGGCCTAGTTTGCCATCATTGGGAGGAGAGGCCCTTGGTCTTGTAAAGATTATATGCCCCAATACAGGGGAATGCCAGGGCCAGGAAGCAGGAGTGGGTAGGTTGAGAGTAGGGCAGGAGGGGTAGAGGGGACTTTCAGTATAGCATTTAAAATGTAAATGAAAAAAAAAATCTAAAAAAAAACTTGTTTAAAAAGAGAGAGAGAGAAAGAGAGAGAGAGAGAGAGAGAGAGAGAGAGAGAGAGAGAGCCCTATCATGGCTGCCTTCTGAAAGACCCAACAAGCAGCTGAGTCAGATGCAGATATTTGCACGCAACCAATGGGCAGAAGCTTCTAAAACCTGTGGTTGAATTAGGGGAAAGCTGGAAGCTGAGGACGAGGGCAACTCTGTAGGTGGACCAGCAGTCTCAGTTAACCTGGACCCCTAAGATCTCTCAAACACTGGATCATCAACCAGGCAGTATACACCAGCTGATATGAGGCCCTAAACACATATACAGCAGAAGAGTGCTGGGTCTGGGTTCAGTCAGAGAAGATGCACCTAACCCTCAAGAGACTGGAGGCCCTAGCGAGTTTAGAGGTCTGGTGGGGTTGGGGATGTGGAAGGAACATCCTTGTGGAGATTGGGGGTTCAGGGTAGGAAGGCTTGTGGAAGAGATTCTTTAACCAAGCTACTTCAGTCCCAGAAACATTGAAGAGAGTTCCAAATGTCTGCAGTATAGCAACAAAAAGCTGTAGTGATGAAATATTCAGTCTAGAGTCCAAGAACTGTTTTAAAGTAGGAGCCAAATTTCAGGCTCAAGAGAAGATTGTATCTAACCCTCTCTTGAAGGGAACCCTGAGAGTTACTGGGGAAAGAAGCCCATTAACAAGAAACAATAACAAGGCTTCTTCATGGGTAGAACCCTAAGTGATAAGCCATCTGAAAGGATCCATCGCACACTTCCACAGAGAATTCATTGGCAAAGTCCTTTTGAGATGAGGCACCACAGTCATTCATGTAGAAGGCATAGTATTCCCTCTGACAAAACCCATAGAAGTCTTTATGAGAGGTGTCATCTCAATCCCTCCCAGAGAATGAATCTTAGCTCCTTTCTAAGAACCTACCACAGTCTCTCTGACAGAATTCATAACAGTTCCTCAAAGAGGAACCCTTGAATTCCCTCAAGGAGGCGCCCTCAAAATCACTTTGGGAGTAGCCATCACAGCCTCACAAGCAATAGCCTTTGAAGTACTTCAGGAGAACTCCTTGAAATTCCTCAAGATATCCTTGCAGTCCCTCAAGAAGGCACCCTCAAAATCCCTCTGGAAGAAGCCATCACAGTCACTCAGGGAGTAAACTTCGAAGTTCTTCTTGTAGGAGACCTCACTGTCCTTCAAGGAGCACCAAAATTAGTCCATCAAGGTGAACTCCTCAAATATCCTCAAGAATTCCTCACAGCCCCTCAAGAAGGCACTCATAGGAGCCCTCACAGTCCCTCAAGGTGGAATCCTCAAAGACCTTCAAGGATGAGACCTCTCAGTCCCTCATGGAGGACCCCATGCTGTCCCTCAGGGGGATAACTCACAGTCACTCAAGGAACCCACACAGGACATCAAGGAGACATCCTCACAGTCCTTCAGGAATGAAGCCTCGAGTCCTGCAAGGAGGCATCCTCAAAATCCCTCCCAGAGTAGCCATTACAGTCCCTCATGGAGTAGCCTTCAAAGTTCATCAGTGAGCAGCACTCAGAGTCCCTCAAGGTAGAACCCTCAAAGTCCATCAAGGATGAGCCCTCACAGTGTCTCATGGAGGACCCCAAGCAGTCCCTCAAGGAGGATCCATCACAGTCACTCAAGGACTCCACAGAGCCCATCAAGGAGACATCCTCACAGTCCTGCAAGAAGGAACACTTGAAGTCCCTCAAGAAGGCACCCTCAAAATCAAGATTACCCCCTAAGAAAAGGACAAGTTTCAGAGAGCAAGTGAATGCTGAAGACAACCTCAAAAGCCCAAACAAGCAAGCTCTCTCCTACCCAGACCCTTGCCATTGCTGAAGATCTTGGCTTGTGGAAGAGATGTCTTTAACCAAGCTACTTCAGTTCCAGAACCATTGAAGAGAGTTCCAAATGTCTACAGTATAGTAACAAAAAGCCATAGTGATGAAATATCCATTCTAGAATCCAAGAACTCTTTTAAAGTAGGAGCCAAATTTCAGGCTCAAGAGAAGATTGTATCTAATCCCCTCTTGAAGGTAACCCTGCAGAGTTACTTGGGAAAGAAACCCATTAACAAGAAACAACAACAAGGCTTCTTCATGGGGAGAACCCTATGTGATAAGCCATTTGAAAGGATCCATCACAGGGTTCAACAGAGAATTCAATGGAAAAGTCCTTTTGAGATGAGACAGCATTGTCCTTCTTGGAGAAGGCATACTAGTCCCTCTGACAAAACCCATAGAAGTCTTTATGAGAGATGTCATCCCAGTCCCTTCCAGAGAACGAGTCTTAGCTCCTTTCTAAGAACCTACCGCATTCTCTCTGACAGAATTCATAACTGTTCCTCAAAGAGGAGCCCTCGAAGTCCCTCAAGGAGGCGCCCTCATAATCATTCTGTGAGTAGCCATCACAGTCTCACAGAGAATAGCCTTCAAAGGACTTTAGGTAACAGCCATCACAGTCCCTCTAGGAGTTGTACCCCACTCAGACCCTCAAGGAGAAGTCCTCAAAGTTCCTCACAATGTCCTTGCAGTCCCTCAAGGAGGTACCCTCGAAATCCCTCTGGAAGTAGCCATCACAGTCACTCAGGGAGTAACCCTTGAAGTTCTTCTGGTAGGAGCCCTCACAGTCCCTCAAGAAGCACCCCACTCAGTCTGTCAAGGAGAACTCCTCGAAGTTCCTCAAGAATTCCTTACAGCCCCTCAATAAGGAACTCTAAAAATGCTTCTTGACTTAACAATAACAGTAGCTCAGTAGCCTCTGAAGTTCATCAGGTAGGAGCCCTCCCAGTGCCTCAAGGTGGAACTCTTGAAGTCCTTCAAGGATGAGCCTTCAAAGTCCTTCATGGAGGACCCCATGCATTCCCACAATGAGGATCCCTCACAGTCACTCAAGGACTCCACACAGCCCATCAAGGAGACATCCTTGCAGTCCTTCAAGAAGAAACCCTGATGTCCCTCAAGAACGCACCCTCAAAATCAAGATCACCCCCTAAGCACAAGGACAAGTTTCAGAGAGCAAGTGAATGCTGTAGACAACCTCAAAGCCCAAACAAGCAAGCTCTCTCCTACCCAGACCCTTGCAATTGCAGATCTTGGCTTGTGGAAGAAATTTCTTTAACAAAGCTACTTCAGTCCCAGAACCATTGAAGTTGATATTAACCTAGGGTTTAAGAGCTCCTTTTTGAGACTGTAATTCAGAAGAAAAGGGTCTACTCTGTGATCATTTGCTCACACAGTGGTAAGCCAAAGCCAGAGCTTGACTCTCCAGGCCTAAGTTAAACACATTAACAACATTTTAAATAAATTTCAAATTTACTTTTTATTTTTTTTTTATTTTATTTACTTTCTTAATCATTTCTGTCATTTACATCTCAACTGATATCCCACTTCCAAGTTACCCCTCCACAATGCCCCTATACAATCTGCCCTTTTCCCCCTCCCCTTTGCATCTATGAGGGTGTTCCCCCAGCCACTCACTGCTTCCCCACTGCACCAGCATCCCTCTATGCTGGGGCTTCAAGCCTCTACAGGACAATGATGTCAGACAAGGTCAACCTCTGCTGCATTTGTGTCTAGAGCTATGGATCCCTCCCTGTACACTCCTTGGTTTGTGATCTAGTTCCTGGGAGCACTGGGTGGTCCAGCCAGCCAACATTGCTTTTCCTATTGGGTTGCTATCCCACTCTACTCCTCCAGTACTTCCACTAGTTCCCCAACCAGGGTCCCTGAGCTCAGCCTGATGGTTGATTGTGGGCATCTGCATATGCATTGGTCAGTTGCTGGCAAACCCTCCCAGGAAATACCCACACCAGGTTCCTGTCAGCAAGTGCCTCTTAGCAATAGCAACAGTGTCAGGGATTGGAGTCTGCAGACAGGATGGATCCTCAGGAAGTGAGGTCCTGGATAGCCCTTTCTTCAGTCTTTGCTCCATTTTTTGTCCCTGTCTTTCCTTTGGACAGAAACATTTCTGGGTTAAAAACTTTGAGATGGCTGAGTGGTCAAATTCCTCCAATGGGGTTATGCCGATCTACTGGAGGTGTTCTCTACAGGATCTATCTTCTCTTTCACTGTGCATTTCAGCTAAAGTAATCCCTCTTAGGTCCTGGGAGCCTCTTGCTTCCCTGGTGTCTGAGACCTTTCAGTGACTATCCCTAGTTGTCCATCCCCTACTGATACATATTTTTATTCCACATCCTGACCCTCTGTACCTCTCTCCAGTCCCCTCCAGCACCGGATACTTCCCCTTTTATTTCCTCCCCCTCCTCTCTCCCTCCCAGTTCCCCCTTCCTTCCAACTTCCTTGATCATTGTGTTCCCCCCTCAATGCAGGACTCAAGCATCTACACCCTGGTCTTCCTTCCTCCCAAGCTCCATTTGGTCTGTGAGTTGTATAGTGGACATTGTGAGTTTTGGGGTAATATCCATGTATCAGTGAGTACATACCATGTATGGTTTTTTGTGTCTGTGTTACCTCACTCAGGATGGTATTTTCTACTTCCATTCATTTGCCTGTGGAATTTCAAGAGGGCTGATATCCAAAATACACAAAGAACTCAAGAAGTTAGACTTCAGAGAATCAAATAACCCTATTTAAAAATTGGATAAAAAGCTAAACAGAGAATTCTCAACTGAAGAAATTCAAACAGCCAAAAAGCACTTCATCGGGGAAAAGAAAATCAAAATGACCCTGAGATTCCAACTCATACCAGTCAGAATGGCTATGATGAAAAAGTTAGGTGACAAAAAAAGGAACACCCCTCCATTACTGGTGGAATTGCAAGCTGGTACAAGCACTCTGGAAATCAGTCTGGTGGTTACTCAGAAAATTGAACACAGTTCTACATGAAGATCCAGTTATACCACTCCTGGGCATATACCCAAAAGATGCTCCAACATGTAACAAGGATACATGCTCTACTATGTTCATAGCAGACTTATTTATAATAGCCAGACTCTAGAAACAACCCAGAGGTTCCTTGACAGAAAAATAGGTACAGAAAATGAGGTGCATTTACACAATGGAGTACTACTTAGCTATTAAAAGCCAGTGTGATTATTAAGGTAGGGATGAGGGCTATCAATGTGATACTCTTATAATCACTAGTGTGTCACCTTCAGTTAGGTCATTTGTTTCTTTCTCTTTTACTCATCTCTTCGATCTCATTTTTAAAAAGCATTTTGAACATAAAGTTCAAAAGTTTTGTGTTATTGTGTCTCTCATCTTTAAGTACCTTGTTTCTTTAAATTTGTCAGCTTATAATTATTTATATCTACCGATGAAATTTCACTCCCAGTCTCCTTCCCTTTTTAGCATTAAAACATATTTTTCCCCTGAAGTTTTGTTGTGCTCCAACTCTTTTTGTGTATTCTTTGTCTCCTTTTGATGTTCATTTCAGGACACTGACATGGTTAGTTTTGTCCTGGTCCTTTTGCTCTCAGGGAGAGGTGGATATACACACAGTTCAAATGGAAAAATAAAATATAGCTTTTATGCTTTGGACTACTGCTGTTTGTTTTCCTTATGCTACATTATTGCACTGGGCTGAGCCAGCACTTGTGACCTTTGCCCATTCTGGGAAAGTTTGTGGCCTATGTGAGTGGAGCAGTAGGTGTCCACAAGCTGGCATTGACCCAAGCTTTAACATCAGTGCGCTGAGGAAGGCTGGAGTTATAGGTGGGAGGAAATTTTTCTGTTCCTGGCTGGCCATAGACCTAGCTCCACCAATGGGGGTTTCCCCTGGCCTGTGGGAGAAGCATGTGTCTTAAGCCTTCTGTGCTTTCAGATCTTTATAAGTGCTGCTTTGTTTGCATTCCAAGGACTTTGAGTGTGATACCATCCCAGGCTAGCTCAGTCTATTCCTCAGCCCAACTCTTGGCTGGTGATGTCAGCAGGTCCTCTAGGTAGTGGGACTTAGTAGGCCCAAACTCTCATCAAACCGTTTGCCCAGGGATTCTAGCAGCTAGGTGGTGTTCAACTCTGGCCTTGACCCTGCTTCGTCTTGAATACCAAATATAGTAGCAATTTTATGAGGAGGTTCTTCCTCATGCTATCCCATTTAACTCCCAAATAAACGATGGAGAGATATTAGATTTTATTTAAAAGCTGATGGCAATATGTTGGGCAGGGTCTGAGCTATTCTAAACTAACTAGTCTATTAATAATCACATAAATATTCAGTAAATTGCCCATTGGTCAATACAATGTCCGTGCCTAGACTGCGACCTGATCGTAGGTTACAGAACTCAGCATCTGAATACACAACATATAAGATCAACCCCAATAAACTCCAGACTCCAGACACGATCACCCCCAACAGATTCCAGACAGTATCCTGCACCAGAGGTGTTTGCTTGGCTCTGCTCATTGACAGTCTATTCATAATAGGAAAGAAAAAAAAACAATGCAAATATCCTTAAACTAATAAATACATAATGACCATGTGGTACATACACCTGAAATATTATTCAGCTATAAAGAGAACTCACTAGAAAGATGAACAACTTACATTCTGTCTCTTTTGCACTCCTTGGCTCAAAGTCTTTAAATGTAATTACGTAAACTGCAGTAACTACAGAAACTAGAAAAAAAAAAAAGATGCTAGAGAAGGGGCAATTGAGATGGGAATACCAGGACATAAGTGAATTGAAGTGGGAAATATGGTAAAGCACAGGATGTTAGTTTAACATGTTGAGGGAGATAAAGAGAAACGATGTCTGAAAAGGTCGCAGTTTTACCTACCTAAAATTTCACATAATACACAATAATGCCTTTGCATACATTTACATGTGTTGTTGATCAAATTTTCCCATCTGGGCTGACAGTGCTTTTTCTGAGAACCATAAAATATCTAACCACAATAACAAAAAACAGCAGAAAGACATGAGTTTTTGGTCAGAATTGTTGAAAAGACTCAAAAAAACAAAACAAAACAAAACAACAACAAAAACCAATATGGATTCTTGCTATTGTCTTTAGTTGCTTCCCAAGAGTGGATGACCCTACTGCTGAAAACATTATTCCCTTTGGACACAGGATCTTAGGACCTTAGCTGATCTGACCTAAAAGCCTCCTTCCTGAGGAGGAATATCTTAATATCTTATTAAGATTTCATATTACCAGGAGGTGCCATGCAAGCATCCAAAAGACAAAAGAAACCAACATTTCTATCCAGATGGGAAGTCAGTGGGCCATATGCACTGTGATAAAAACACATCAATTATACCAGCTACAATCCCGAAATTCTTTGTGCTGATTTTAATATATGTGAATTGAGAAAGTGGGTTCATTGTATACTAAAAGATTAGATTAGTTGCTGGCATAAAGCCTCCTTTAGGCTGGTTTAAATAAGCTAACTAGGAGGACTCTACAAGGGAGAGTCTTAGGCTTTAGTCATCCTGGACAAAGAAGCTGGGTCTACAGGCATCATTATTCATAAACACTAGTACTTGGGGCCAGAGGGAGGCATTGCAATGGCTCTGATTCCACTCAACATCAGAAGTGTTTTTACCACTTCTATTGGTCTGAGATATTGGGGTCTTTGACATGGCTGTGCTCATATGTACAATATATATTCATTCATACTAGACTTTACCTGCTTCTTACACATTCACTCAAGGCTTCTACTCCCTAAATTGGTTATTCAGTCCTGAAATCATAATTTTATAGAAAATAAAAGCATGAATCTCCAAGAGATAAAGGTGGTGATACATAGAAGGAAAAAAGGAAGGGGGATAATATAATTACATTATAGTTTTAAAAATAATATTTTAAAATCATTGGTGTAGAAGTATATTCTCATGAATATACTCAGTCAGGGAGAGAGCAGAGACAAAGATCATGCAAGTACAACTTCACTTCATACCTTTAACTTCAAATTAATAGGCATTAAAACTTTACTAAAATTACTTTTGTAGTCCATAATCATTTAAGCAATGTTGTCCTTAGAATATGCATCATGACAGTATTCTGCTTCAGCATATTTATTATTATTGTAGGCTATAAACTTCCACATACATCTTCTTAACATGGCAATCACCACTACAGAAAGCCTCTGCATATCTTATTAATATTGCAATAACCATTAAAGTGATGCAACATATATCTGAGTAATATGGCAATAACCGTTAGCTTCTTTTAATGCTAATAAAATATATAAACATGCCAGGATAATATATATGGCTAGGTTCATGTGCATTCATTGGTTGAGGACTTTAGTGCTGTAATGGAGGAGATAAGTTGTAGAGAAAACTGCTATGACCACTGCAGTCTAACAGGCCTGAGCTTAACTGCTGGCACTTTTGTTTTCTAATTGGAAATCTCAGTGAGTTGATTTTCTCGTGTTAAATTTAGATTTCACATCTTTGCAAGTACTGATAGGGGTGCCAATCAATACAATGTGTTCGGGTGGTTAAAACAAAGTTTATTGGGGATTCTTAGTTCATTCCCAACCTGCTCCTGGGTTCAATTACAGCAAGATTCCACCTTGCTTCTCTTGCTACCCCAAAATATAAGGAGAGGGTGAAAATGTGTGTCAAATGCCTTCTCCTGTATGGGCTGAAGGGTAAGTTCTGCTAGCTGAGTAATGGAAAATATTAAAATGAGAACTGGAAAAATTAATTATGTATGCCCAATATATTCAGATAATTGAAGGAGCATCGATGATTGAATGAAGTTTTTATCAGTTATTATAAATCATTAGCCATAGCCTATGAACTATCCAAATATGAAATTACTAAAAATAAAAGATAAAAAATGGTATTTTGAGAAATTATAATATTATGTGTAAATATTATATGATAATATGCAATTGTTAATGTATAAGGACAGTTTTACATAATATTTTATGGCAAGTATAATATTTGTATTTGGGATTGTAATTACTTACATCTCAGAAAAATTTTACTGGCATATGAGCCTGTGACTTTTAAATGTATAGCTTTTGAGTTTGTAAGTTAACTTAGGATCCTTTCCATCATGCATAAAATGAATTGACAAAGGGGTGGGTGTGCATGTTCATACATACATGTGAGTGTGAGCATGTGTCTTTTACCTTTCAGAAAGTAAGGAAAAAGAAGAATGCAGTTGGAGTATAAAACTATTGCAACAGACGAATTATGATGTTAGCATGGAGCAGACAAAATGACAATAATGGTAACTGATTTAAAGTGATTGTGGTCTAGCAAGACTCCTGGGTAAGGACCCACAGACAACTAAAATCCCACGCCTTGTCTTCACCAAGCTCATGAAATGCTACAGTATCTGTGGCAGCATAGAGCAGTTTTCTGTTCCCACAGTCAGATACTTTCCTGATGTATCGTGTTCCTACCCCTGCATGTCAGGCATGGTTGTAAGCGATGCTACTCAGTTGCACAGAACAGATGCAAGGGTTGACACATTAGCTATTGTTCCTTGGGAGAATCTTACAAGAAAATGCCACATGCATGATATTTGTTGTGGGCTGAGCAGATGGCCATTAAGAAGACATTAGAGATGGCTTAGGATTGTCTTCTGCTTGTCATATTAGTCTGGCATCTTCCTCCTTTAGATGCCTACTTCCAACCATGACATAACACTTATGGCCTAACCAAAAGAGTCTCTCTCTTGCATTGTCATAGACCAATTATGTCAGAAAATACACCCAGTAACTCGCTTTTTCCTCTATGCCCTTAAGATCCAATCATTCTAATTAGCTTTTTAGCAGTGTAATCACAGGCTTTCTAAAGGTATCTGAACACCCCTCCCCTTAAAATGTAATTGTGAAAGAAGGTAGTATTCCTAGCCACTTTTCTCTGTGGTACAGTAGAAAGATAGCTTCTGTAGGCCAATTTACTCTAAGTGGCAATAACTACATTCTGACATAAGCATAGGAGAAAGTTTTCTTTCCACTGGGTCATAGCCACTCCTAAACATAGACGCCTAAGATCCTTTAGTAAAGGTGTTTATGGGACAAATCCTGTTTCTCTCTTCATTGACACGTATTAGTCCATTTGGAATTGTCAGTCACCATCAGCTTGTGAGAATATGGCCATGACTTAAACATCTGTGAAGAAGATAGCAGTCATCAAGAATCACAGATTGGAATGTTTAAGCAGAGGGTTTTTGGGTCCCCTGACATCTGTCATCCTACTTATTACTTTATCCAGGTTCAAGGAGACATTGTTCTCTCATGCTTGTGAACCTTTATATTTAGGGGGAAATCTGGAAGAGGACTCTAATCATATAGAATATTTATTTGGTCCATAGAGTCTTTCATTTGTTCTATAACCATTCCTATAATTATCTCCATAATCCTTCTCCCTCCCCACAATTCATGTAAGTTCTCCCAGCCTGCTACTCTTGCCCCCTGATCTTGGTAATATACTTCAGGACTTCACATCTGAGTAATCTGATCCTAAGCTATCACATAGCTCTGATACCAGGATAGATGAACAACACATCTGTTAACCATTGCAGAGAAATGTACAAGTTCTTATTAAGAGGGCAAGAAAACAATATTTGCTCCTGATACATAACTCACTTCTCATTATCCTCCAGTGTCCATTCTCTCACTTCTCACTGTTAGATTCTTCTTCACAAAGAGCCCTTATTACTCTCAAGAAGAATCGGGATTCAGTACTAATCTCTACATGGTGACTCACAAGCTCTCCTCATTCCAGTAAAGAATTTGAGGCCAGACCTCCTTGGGCATGATGTGCACATTCATAAAAGTAAAACAAAAAATTTAAAAAGTAAAATAATAAAAGTAATATCTCAAAATCTTGCTAATGAACATGTTATGGGTATCTTATATTGACATGCTTATATTTATAATGGCTAAATTAAAATTAATTTCAAGTTTATATAAATAAACTTTATATAAATAATTTAAATATATAATTTGAGCTAACAATAGTTTGGAACATGTATTTATTTTTCTACAAAACTCAACTAATTATTAAACAATAATTTATATCTAAGTGGTTGATTTTTGGTTTAAGTATTAATTTTTTATTGATACGTTATTTTCTTTTTTCTCTTTACTAATCATAGAATATATTTTCATATAATATAATATGAATACAGTTTTCCTTCCTTCTGCTCCTCCCAGTTTCTCTCCAACTCTTCTCCCATCTGGATCCACCCCATTTCTGGCCCTTAGTAGAAAAGAACAAGCTTCTAGATGATAAGAATAAAGCATAACACAATAAAATATACTAAGATAAAATGAAAATCATCAAATCAAGTTGGACAAGCCAGGCCATAAGAAAAACTAAAAGAGCCACCACAGCAAGCAAAAGAACTAGGGACCTACTCCTTAGCACATTCAGGAGTTTCATAGAAGAATTAAACAGAGAGCCATAGTATGTATGCTTCAGCCATAGTGCAGACCAATGGAGACATCAAGAAGGCTCCATCAGGCTCTGAAGCTACAAAAGAGCTCAGGCGCCCTCCATCCCTCCTGTCTCCCTGACTACTTCTGCCTCCTCTTGGCCAGAGATATTTATTTTCCACTTTTTGATCTACCAGTTAATGAGAATAAATGCCATACCTTCTCATTGTAGATCAGATAGCTTACCATTAAGTTATGTTGTGCAATAATTTATATACTTTAATGTTCTGTTATTGTGTGACATCAAATTTAGATGCAGTACATATCTTTGATTGAGCTATTTAGCATTGTTCTGCAATAAAGATGACTTATTTTATTAAAATATAAGAAGACATTAATAACAAATGTGTTTTTTCTTAAATAAAATGATAGTTCCTTTTTAAAAAAATCCTTAAAACTACCTAGTCTTACTACAACTTGATATGCTGTGTTTCATTGATATTCCTAGGAAGGCTGCCTTTTCCTCAAGAAAGATGGAAGAGGAAGAGTGGATAGAAAGGTAGGATTTGGAGGTGGGCCTGGGGAAAAAAGGAGGGAAGAGAAACTGCAGATGAGATGTAATATATGTGTGAATAAATTAGTAAAAAAAGAAACACATTTACAATAATAACGATGACAATACAGTTATGTATATAAATGAAATCTGACTCAGGATATTCCTAAAGCTTTTGATCCAGGGAAAATTGCTGTGGATAACATGCCTAAAATACATGAGGACTTCACCAGCATCACATAAAAATGGGTAGAGAAGGGGACAGAGTAGTGGCAGGAGATAAAGTTAACTAGCCATGTGAGTTTTCAAGTAAGTGGCCACTGGCCACTTTCCCAAATGGGCTTGAGTTAGCAGGGAAAGGTTTAGGAGTGGCCAGCCTTTGTGATAGTCAAGGTATTTTAAAATTAACTGGTGTGTGTGTGTGTGTGTGTGTGTGTGTGTGTGTGTGTGTGTGTTTCCCATTCACATACCCAAGATAGCTCCTGGGCAGGTGGGAACAGCCAGAGCACAAAGAGGAGCAGCTAAAACTGACTATAAGAGAAAAGCAAAATATCGTGCATAATGACATATTTAAATTATAAAGAAATTGAATTAGAAAAACAAATATACCGAGATGACATTTTCAATACACAACTAACCAAAACCCTAATTATTATTCCACGGATATACTGATATGTGTTATAACTATGCATTGTAATTCCCTTGGATAACCATTTATTTGTGCTTAAAAAATTCTTATTAAAATCTGAGGGATTGGTTTATGCAATTGTTTTATAAATAAAAGTTTAATTATGTCTCATAGAAATTAAAATATCAATTAAAATAATGATATGTTTAAACAATATACAATTCCTGCATATGATCTAAGTACAGTTTGGTAATTGATCGTATTTTAGCAATAGCTCAACATGTATTACTGCAGTGAATAACAGTTTGCTTTCNAGTTGGCCATCAGTGGGAAGAGAGGCCCCTTGGTTATGCAGACTTTATATGCCCCAATACAGGGGAACGCCGGGGCCAAGGGGTGGGAGCGGGTGGGTAGGGGAGCAGGGCCGGGAGGGGGGAGGATACAGGGAACTTTCTGGATAACACTTGAAATGTAAATGAAGAAAATATCTAATAAAAGTTGAAAAAAAAAGAAGAGAAAAAAAAAAGAAAAAAAATGTTACTTTATGATAATCTTTATTAGTATGCATTCATTTTGTTCTGTCCTATGTGTTATTATAAAATATCAAATCTACAGATTGTATTAGGTTCTCTGTAAGGAACAGTAAAGGTAATTAAACAAAAGAAAATATTTTAATACTGACAAAATAAACTCTCCTAATGTCTTTTATTTTTAGTGAAAGCCAGTTTTCATCAAACAACATGAACTCCTCTTCTTATTCCAGCCTAAATATTAAATTTTTGACCCTAGGCCATAATTTTGTCACCAAATCTTTAGAGGCAAAGACAGCAAGGTTAGGCTAATAAATTGACTCAAGACTAATGCCAAGTTTATGTCTCCTGAGTCTTATATTTTGCATTGAGGACATTTAAAGTCATGGAGACTAGTGATATACACAGTGGTGGCACTGAAGACCTGCAGATGGAAATAGATATATTGAGCTATGCACTTAAAGCAACTGCCTTCAGTCATGTCTGAAGTAAGAGGTTGATATGTATGCTTGAAATTAAAGAGCTTCTTGTAAATTTAAATCACGTTTAATAGTTGATATTTAACTCATTTCCATAGGACAAAAAAAAAAGATGTATTAAGATTGAGAAACAAATTTAAATATTTGCAAAAGGCTTTAAAAGATTTAGAAATTCTGAAGCTGGCATGTAAAATGGTGGTGGGATTATTAGGGAACTCAGAGTGGAGGGAGCTGGTAGATTTATTTAAAATATATTATTTACTTATATAAAAATCATAAACATAAGTTTTGTAAGGTTTAGGGATTCTGTAACAAAATTCCCCTTAGGTTCATTGTGGAAAACTGTGTATATTTTACATAAGATTTTATGTCTTTATGTCTTTATTTATTTATTTATTTATTTATTTATTTATTTATTTATTATGTGTACCCAGGCTAACCTTGAATTCATGATCTTTCTGCCACAAATTCTGCGTATCCAATTAGCATAAGCTCACACAACCAATGGTAATTAGAAATGGGAAATCATCTTTGGCACAAATTACACCCAAAATACATTATAACCATTTGTTATAATGTAACATATGTATCATATATTAGCATATACATTAATTATATCAATTGGTTGTTTTGTGAATTATTAAATCAAGAAAGTGGATGATGAATATAAAAACAAAAATGGCATTCTACAGCAATTGTGTCCACTATGCAGCACATATACAGAGCAGAGGCAGAGGATATAGGCAGAAAAGGGAGATACAGTGAAAAGAGAAACCCTTCAGTCCAACAGGGTACACTGTACAAGTGTAAACTGCTGCTTTCTTTCTTGCAGGACTCTGAATTACAATTGCAATAGTCTTTAACTTTTAAAATACATGTGAAATTGTTTTTTTTTATAAGGTATTTTCTTTATTTACATTTCAAATGTTATCCCCTTTTCTTGTTTCCCCTCAGAAAATCCCCTATCCCCTCCTTCTGCTCCCCAACCCACCCACTCCCATTCCTGGTCCTGGCATTCCCCTATACTGGGGCATAGAAGCTTCACTGGACCTAGGGCCTCTCCTCCCATTGATGACAGACTAGGCCATTCTCTGCTACATATACAGCAAGAGCCACAAGTTCTACCATGTGTTTTCTTTGATTGGTGGTTTAGTTCCAAGGAGCTCTGGAGGATCTGATTAGTTCATATTGTAGTTCCTCCTATGGGACTTCAAATACCTTCAGCTCCTTGGGTACTTTCCCTAGCTCCTTCACTGGGTACCTTGTGCTCTGCCCAATGGATGACTGTGCGCATCCACTTCTGTATTTGCCAGGCCTTGGCACAGCCCCTCAGGAGACAGCTTTATCAGGCTCCTGTCAGCAAGCTCTTGTTAGCACGTGCCATAGTGTCTGGGTTTGGTGGTTGTTTATTGGGTAGATCCTCAAATGGGGCAGGCTCTAAATTGTTGTTCCTTCAGTCTCTGCTCCAAACTTTGTCTCTGTAACTCCTTCCATGGGTATTTTGTTCCCCCTTCTAAGAAGGATTCTGAGCTTCGGGGCTAATATCCACTTATCAGTGAGTGCATATCAGGTGTGCTCTTTGTAATTGGGTTACCTCATTTAGGATGATATCCTCCAGATACATCCATCCATTTGTCTAAGAATTTCATAAATTCATTGTTTTAAATAGGTGCATAGTACTCCATTGTGTAAATGTACCACATTTTCTGTATTCATTACTATGTTGAAGGACATCTGGGGCTAATATCAAATATATATAAAGAACTCAAGAAGTTGGACTTCAGAAAACCAAACAACCATATTAAAAACGGGGTACAGAGCTAAACAATTCTCAACTGAGGAATATCAAATGGTTGAGAAGCCCCTAAAGGAATGTTCAACATCCTTAATCATCAGGGAAATGCAAATCAAAACAACCCTGAGATTCTACCTCACACCACTCAGAATGGCTAAGATCAAAACTCAGGTGACAGCAGATGCTGGCAAGCATGTGGAGAAAGAGGAACACTCTTCCATTGTTGTTGGGAATGCATGCTGGTACAACCACTCTGGAAATCAGTTTGGTGGTTTCTCAGAAAATTGAACATAGTTCTACCAGAAGATCCAGCAAGTCCTCTCCTGGGCATATGCCCAGAAGATGTTCCAACTTGTAAAAAGGACTCATGCTCCACTATGTTCATAGTAATCTTATTTATAATATCCAGAAGCTGGAAAGAACTCATGTGTACTATTTAAATGTTGGTCTAGTCCCTGGGAGTTCTGGAGGTGCTAGTTAGTTCATATTGTTTTCCCTCTTATGGGCCTACAAAGCCCTTCAGCTCCTTGAGTACTTTCACTAGCTCCTTCATTGGGACCCTGTGGTCAGTCTATTGGATGGCTGTGAGCATCCACTTAAGTATCTTTGGGTAGAGACCTCAGCAGGAGGATCAGAAATGAGACACAGCGGGTACTGTGATGAGATACTACTGGCCACTTCTGAGCATTTTTGTACACAAGGATTCTCTGCAATGTTCAAAACATAATACTGGAAATACCTTCTCAGTATTCCATCCTGAAAAACTACAAAAAGCTGCGAACTTTACAGTGTGCAGTACCTACAATACAAATAACAGTTAATATTCAGAAAACAGACCTCCTTCTCTTCAGATGGACTCATGATTGTCACCTCTAGCTTGACTGTGGCTGCAATAGGGACCAATATTCAAGAACAGTCTTTTACTGGGTAATAATTATTCTGTCTATAATGTGTCACTTCCAGTGTCTTTCTTTTAAATAAAATCAAGCCAGAAATATAAATTTAAGTAGTACATTGGAAGCAAAATGCTTCATATCAATCTGTTAAAAATTACTATCGTTAAATCTTAAGGTTTACTTTTAAATACTGGCTGTCTATGATGTCCTTGAAGACAGAGTAGAGATTTACTCAATTTTAGCCTTTAGAAAACACTTATTATGTGGTGACAGAAACCAGGGATCTCAGACTCAGAGAGGATGATGCAAGATTATGAGATTATGAGTTCAAAGCAACTATGAGCTATAGACTGAGACAGTTTCCAGAAACCAAGCAAGAAAAATGTTGCAGAATGTCAGAATCCTCAGCTAGCATGTAGGCTCATAGAGACATACTTCTGAGGTCTTTACAGATCAAAAATAAACTGAATGTAATAAGTATAGTCTCTATATATTTTCCTGTTGTGATGAATGATTGGAAAATCAGCACCATAAAGGGGGAGCATATAAAGGTGATCTTGCACAGTTTCAGGGACTGTGGCAGAGGTGATAGGACTGAGATAATAGAATGCGATTTTCCTAGATCATCAGGTAGCCTGCTTTAGAAATTATACTGGATTGCACTTAACTTTCCCTGTCCCTGGGGGCAATTGGAAAATAATCTTTGAACTTATATATAAGTCCTCTATATCAGAGCTCCAGATCTGAGAGAAATACTCCCAGGAGCTCTGTAAGAAGTTTGACCATACTTTGGCCCAGATTGAGACATTAATTTTATCATATTAATTAGGAAACATAGGTGATCTCCAAGCCCCAAGACACTACTCTTATCTTCCAAAATTCTTTGCTCTATAAAACTATAACAAGACACCCCCCCAAAAAAATCTTGGAGTTACAAACTGATTTATACTGCCATGTGAACATCAAACTGAGGACAAACGTTACTCATTTCTCATGTGTACCATACACTTTGTGCTTGATAAAAGCAGAAAAGAAAAGCCTATTTAGAAAGAGCAAGGAGATTAGCAGAGAGAAGGAAAGAGAATTAAATAGGAATGTAAATATGATGAACTCACATGACACATGTATGAAACCCGAAATCTATAATAAAAATTTAATAAATAGGAAAACAAAATAGAATCAGAATCACATTCTGAGGACAAGCATAATAGAATACATTTAAAAATCAATTAAAAGGGGGCAGAAATAAGGACATATCCCCAAAAGATAAGTGATACCGTATAGAATAGGAAAGGAATCCCATTTTTACTGGCAATTCAATGAACATGTTAGCAGTAATTAACACTTACTGCATAACATAGCTCTCACCTCATATGCCCTTTCCTTAAACATGGTCTTGCCCTCTGCTTTGGTAAGGCATCTTCTGAGTTTTATTTGCACTGTGGCCTTTAATTCAACTCATTAATCATGGTTTCTATCAACAGTTGTTAACATCATTGAAATATTTTGTCTCAGTTGCATGCAGATTAGTGGCACACATGCTATCTTAGGAAATTATATCCATTGCATCTCAAAGGATTATTTTCTATAAAGGAGCATCATTCAATTTACAGGTAGATAAACACAAACACTGAACAATATGCACAGAATGAGAGATAGAATAAATGCTACTAAAAGGAAGTTCTCGTTCATTCTAAGTTTCATCTCTGTGCAAAACCATATTACAATTGCAAATTCCAGACTAGCTTTGGCTTGCTTTACAATATCAGATATTACCTACCTTTAGTGGTGTTGGCTACTATAGATTTGTAGCTTTGTCCAAAATATATGTCTTATTTAACCTTACTGTAACTTTACCCTATGGTGTCTCAAAATAGATTTCCTGCAATTTACAGCTAGTCTGCTTGTGGTATATTGGAAGTCTCACAGTGTACAATATTTCAAGCAGTAATTCCTACTGCCTCACAGTAAAGACCTAAGATAAAGAAAATCCATTGTCCTAATCAAGTAAGAGTTCTCAGGCAGCTCGTGAACAACTGAATGTTCCTCTAACTTACGAATTCTGCCATCACTGCTAACATTTTCGAAAAATAGTTGGCTTACTTTTTAAACTAATGTTAAAATCAAAATATATATATATGTATTTCCTTGTATTAGATATTCAATTATAATGGAAGAGTGGGTTTTACATTTAGTGCAAGTATTTCTGACCTTTTATAAAAGTTCATCTTAATAAATTGTGCTGGATATTTGTGCTTATCTGCATCTATGCTGCTAAATTGATACTTACTTTGCCTTATTATTCTGCTCTGTTGACTCATTGGGAGAGTTAGAGAGACATTTTGTCTTCTAATTTTTCAAAATAAATAATTACATCATTAGTTTTATGTTGCCTAGCTTATTTATTAGTAAAATAACTAATTATGGCATCTTCATGGTGTGAGTTTATGTGATATTAATTGTTCAAATTTATGCTACATAAATTGATATTAGATCTTTTGTGTTAAACATGCTTGAGAAGTTTTTAGAATCTGCACCATACCCACAGATACATGGAGAAATAACCACTTTAAAATAATACAAAGGCAAAATAGAAAGTGTAATAGCCCTACTCCTTAATTTAGAAATCCTGATTTGAAATAATGCTTCCAATATTGATTTTGCTCTTTCTCTTCTCCCTTTGAATTCTCTTTTTTTTTTCCTTGAGTGTTTCTTTCTTACTCAATAATTAATTTAAAAATATCCCTTGATTCCTTCCAACATGTCAGATAATGTGCAGCCTCTTGAGTAGATGATCTCAACAGAAACAAGATGGTTGCCTTTTTCAGTTAAAGAAAGATATAGCTTAGTTATTCTATGCAGTACTTTGAAACCTGTGCTAGGTTTCTATAGCATGTATTTTAAGAGGTCTGGCTACATTATGAAGACCAAAGAGCTCAGGTATCATCATGTCTTGTTCCTTCATTATCATACACTTTTCTTGATTCATTGATTTTTTTCCTGTTTTCATTTATGGAAGCTTTACTGCTGACTAAATGTGTTCAAGTAAATGGCTATACTGTAATCAAGACTTTACCATGGTGTTTTATTTAACTGATTTTGGATAAATACATATTTAACTTTAATAATGCAGTTTTGAAAGTCTCTGCAAAAGAATTTTGATAAGCTTAAAAATAGTGGTAGAAATAACTTAAGAATTTCTCTCGAAGTTTGTTTAGGGATTTTAATCCAGCTGTGTTCACATTCAAATACCTTCTATGTCTGTGTGATCTAGCTGAAATGCAGGCATTCCCTTAGCACACACCTTGAAGCCCTTTGTCCAGAATCCTTTAGTACACACCTTTAATCTCAAACAAAAATGTTACAAAGTGATGTGTCAGAAAAAGATTTGGCAGAAAGAGTTGAGAAAGGACATGCACGCCTCTCAGGAAAAGAGCTATTTAAGAGCAGTGCAGGAGAGAGGGGTCAGTTCATTAGTCATTTCAGCTGAGTCAATTAAGAGTTCAGTCAGTTGGAGTCAGTTCAGCAGTGAGTTGGGAGTCAGTGCAGTGAGTGCAGTGCACTGGAGCTGAGTTTGTTCGTGAGGTCATGCTGTCCAGTGCAGGTCAGCAGAGGCAGTTGAAGCCAGAGAATAAAAAGGAGCCAGAAGATTAGAGCAAATTCTTCCGAGTTATTCTGAGGTCATACAGAGCATAATCATTGTGAAGCTGAGCGAAGCCAGATTGAATCATTGAGCTTGACAGGGAGTTTGAGTCAGAACACCTGAGATAAACCAGCCAGCCAGATTTCAGAAAGGACTAGAAAGGGAGAGCTTATTCACCAGGAAACCTCCAAGATGACAATTGTATCATGTGAATAAAATTCATTTTTATGGAAGAATTTTTTAAATAATGGGAATGGTATATAGATTTATTTGATGTATTCTAACTCAAGTTACCTTTTC
>LR751724.1:130551-140898 GCA_902729485.2 Mus minutoides
AGTGCTCTTATTACTTATGCTTGCATCTGTATACATTTTTTAAGACTATGAAGAATGGATAACCATAGAATTTGAACAACATAGATATACTTAGTTATATTTATTGATTTATTTTCTATTTGGATACTTGAGTTTGAATAGTGTTGACAGAGAAAATTAAACAAAGGAATTGAATGTCCAACAACTTTCAATAAAAAAAAAAAACAGTCGACTCTTGTCCCCCAAATATGGAACATTTTAAACATAAACCACAAAAGTTTGGCAAACACTGCTAAAGAATAAGCAAAAATGTTATAACATTCAGAGGTTCAGGGAGAATACTGCAAAACTACCTTCTGATGTGGCTTGACTTTCTTCCCATGAACTTACAGCAACTTGCACAAGACATTGAATAGAGTCAGCCATAGAAACAGCATGGATGAGAGAGGCTCAGGAGGCCCCATGCCTGGCTAAGGTTCTGGCAATTGGTGACGGCTAAGGGGGAGTGTTTGTTCAGCAGTGTGTCTTCCAGTACATTGTCCATGAGTCAGTAGAAGCCTTTGCACTCATGCATATATGGGTGGCACTAATTGTACTTAATTGGATAATTTTAAAAACTAGAGAATAAATAGATAGAAATGAGTATCCCAATTGGGGATCCATCCCATATACAATCACCAACCAGACACTTTTGGGGATGCCAACAAGTGCTTACTGACAGAAGACTGATATAGCTTTCTCTAGAGAAACTCCACCAATGGCTGACAAATACAGAGGTGGATCCTCACAGCCTACCATTGGACTGAGCACAAGGTGCCCAATGAAGGAGTTAGAGAAAGGACCCAAGGAGCTGAAGGGGTTTGCAGCCCCATAGGAGGAACAACTATACGAAGCAACCAGACCCTCCAGAGCTCTCAGGGACTAAACCACCAACCAAAGAGTACACATAGTGGGGCTCATGGCTCCAGATGCATATGTACCAGAGGATGGCCTAGTCAGTCATCAATGGGAGGAGAGGATCTTGGTCCTCTGAAGGCTCTATGTCCCAGTGTAGGGGAATGCCAGGGCCAGGAAGCAGGAGTGGATGGGTTGGTGAGCAGGGGTTGGGGAGGAAGTAATCGGTTTTTGGCGGGAAAACCAGGAAAGGGGACAGCATTTGAAATGTAAATAAAGTAAATGTTTAATAATAAAATTATATATATATATATATATATATATATATATACACATAATGAAATTCTGAAAAATTAAATAATAGTACATTAAAAACAAGATGTTCTAGAAAGATCATTAGTAGAAGCAGGACTTTCCCAGTGACATGATTATGCCTAATGTGAAATTACATACCTAGACAATATTTTTTTTATTAGAGAGTTTCTTCATTTACATGTCAAGTGTTACCCAAAAGTCCCCTATACCCTCCCTGCGCCCTGCTCCCCTACCCTCCCTCTCCCACTACTTGGCCCTGGCATTCCCCTGTACTGGGGCATATAAACATTGCTAGACCAAGGACCTTTCTTCCCCAATAATGGCCAACTAGGCCATATTCTAATACATATGCCACCAAACATAGACAATATTAATTTTAAGATTCCTCCAGCTACACAGCTGAGACAGTTCTTAAATAATGTAAAAATAAATAAATAAATAAATAAATAAACAAATAAAGTTCTGTAAACTATAAAAAAAAGTAGATTGGACATGGAGAATAGCACCATAAGATACATTTAAATTTTTTTAGATAAAGAAAAGAAATAAAAAGAGTAAATAATACAGGGGAATGCCAGGGCCAAGAAGTGGGAGAGGGTGGGTAAGGGAGCAGGGTTGGGGGAGGGTATAAGGAACTTATATATAAATGTAAATGAAGAAAATATCTAATAAAAATGGAAAAAAATAACACATCTATCACCTTATAAATAAATAAATAAATAGGAATGGAAAAAATAAAAAGATAAGTTTACTGAAAAGGATAATGTTTTTAATAGGCTTTGAAGATAAATGCAATTCCATTATAATTGTGAAAGATTTTCATTTAAAATAATATGCAGCAAATTCTAATGTTAAAACTAATAGTGCTACATGTTTTCTATGCTGTTCCTGGTGAATCATGCATTTCTTTATACAATTCTCCCCTAGAATTGTCTATGTACGGTGAAGTCCTTCAGTGTTTGCTTCCTTGATAAAGTAAAAATTGTTCCTAAAATCTCTTAGATACAAAAATAACTTCTATTCACATCAAGACCTTCCATTTTCTGAACCATGTTGTCATTATGTTATATCTATTTCCTAAAACATTTGTGAACTTTTGTCATGAAATGTTTCTGAACACTCTTTTGGATTAACCTCTGCAGTCATGTTTCGTGTGTTTGCCTTAGAATCTACTAAGGCATCCACCACTTCCATCTACCTGAGAGACTTTTTCATATATATATATATATATATATATATATATATATATATATATATATATATATATATATACACACACACACACACACACACACACACACACACACACACATATACATTGTGGAAACTGATCTTTCATCTTCCTCTATCTTTTTGTAATGTAACTTAGCAAGTAAGTATTTAGTGAGTCCCCACTAGATGTCAGACAACCTCTTAAGAATTTCAGAAGAGCAGTCTCCTGAATCTTCACATATGTTGAGAAGAAACTGGAAAGAAAGACTACAGGTATTCAGATAAATTTTTAATATGAATTTTAAAATTTTTGAAGGTTTTTAGAGCTTTTTAGAGCTATGTTATAATTGCTTTGACTATAATTGTTCAGTATTTCTTAAAGAATCCACATAGTAGATTAGTTTAGTGACATGACTTTTGTTATTAGCAATTATACATTGCTGAATCCATAGTCTAGTAGTGGCTAGATAATTATGCTTCAACAAAGTGACCTACCAGGCTCAGGTACTTGTTTTACAATTTTATTTATAAGAGATATCACATTAACACAAAACAACATATTTTAAACAAATTTATAAGCAATCAATCCTTCACTAATTTTTAAACTATTGAGTGTCTTCCATATAACCAGTAGTATCTGCTCTTCTTTAGGTAAAATGGTGCATATTCCAAGAATATTAAATTTGGAATTAGAGAATTTGGTATCAGAAATGAGTATTGAAATGTGACGTCTTTCACATTTCAATTCAGTAAGCACAGTCAAAATTTAAACTTCAGTGTAAAAGTTAACGTTACTTTGTTGTGCATTCAGACAGTTTCACATACAAATGTCCTTTAAGATTTTGCTCAGTTTAAATAAGCTTTCTCTTTCCAAAGAAAAATGTAAAGTCAAAGAATTTTGTAGAATATCTTGACTAGAATATTAAAAGTAATTGTTTCATATATACTGTTTTGAGAATTGGTAACAACATTTTTTTTCAATGAAATAACTGCTCACTTAGAAGGGTTATAGTGGTTGGGAAGTTTTCTCAGTGAGTTAGAACATGTACTATTCTTCCATAGGATATAAGTTGAGATGCTGCTACCATCTCAGGTAGCTCAGAGATCTTAAAATCCAGCTCCAGGACACACATACATAAAGGAATTAAAGATACATTCAGTGACAGAAGGATGACTGCCTCTATACTTAGTTGGGAACCTTAGAACTTAAGGCGAGAAAGTAGGATGAAGATGGATGAGGAAGAGAGAGAGAAGCAGCAAAAGGAAGAATACAAGGAGGATGAAGCTGAAGACAATCATTTAAAGGATACATCAAGTTTTCTCCACTAAAAATAAAAGGCATTTTGTTAAACTTATGGAATATATACACATAATAAAATGTTAATTTTTAAAATAATTTAATTTTTAAAATAAGACTTAATATTTTAAGTAACTCTTTTTTGAATGAATATTTTATTTTCAATATCAAATGATTAATTTGAAAACATTTAGTATATTTATTCAAAATCCCTGTGCTTACCATCTACATTATGTTAGTTTGTTAACATTGCTTTCACTTAGACATTTTTATTCAATTGTTAGTAAGAAGTCATATTCCAGTCACTATCGGCATTACTGTGATCACTCTCTTGATCATATATGAAGCAGACAATCTCTTTTGCCAAGATTTATGTTGTATGGTGTTTTGTCTGGGTGTGAGATGTCTCTAACCTTCTGAAAATAATTAGTGCCCAAGAACAATCTTTTGGGTCTTTGTTCCCAGCTCTGACACTCAGTTCTCCAGTTCACATCAAGTGTCACTATTTGTGGTTCTAAGCAGAAAAGGAAAAGTGCTAATGGCCTTGCTGTTCCAATTTATTTCTGCCATTAATCACCTTGACAACAAATATTTCCAAGCTTATTGCTATGTTGTACATCCTTTGATTCTCTCAGCAAGGTATGCTTAGTGATCATATTCTGTAATAAAGATCGTTTCTATGTGTTCTCTGAATGACATTTCCTTGCCTAGTGATTTCAACATCTTTCAGTCAGAGAATTTCTGAGTATGTCTAACCAGGGATGAATTTTTATTTATTTCTCAAGAGATCAATATATTTATTCTTATTTTTACATTATTCTTGTTACAGTCAGATTGTTTTGAGAAGGGGACAGTATTCACTTCTCAAATAATTATATTATTCTAATGGTTTCATTATCACCACAACCCATATGATTGATGTATACTCACTAACCTGAACACTCTGGATTTTATATTATTATTTTATTTAGCTTAACTTGGTAATGATCACTTTTCTTAATTTCGCTGTTTGTTTCTTTCCTTGAATCCAATTGTTCCTCAAAAGAAGGATCAATACTCCCTCAATACCTCTGTGTAAAATTTTAATACTTTCTTTTCATTCCACACCTTCTCATAATTTTATGGCCATATTTTAATCCTGTTTAACAACTGGGAGTATTTTGCCTATATATTTTGCTAAAATCTCTACATTAAGGATTCCAATACCCATTATTTTTTAAGTCTATCATCTCATGACATTTCTTTGAAATTCACTTTGGTGGCCATTTCCTTCTTTAAAAGATGTTCACCTAATAAGATTATTATGCAGGAGACTAAATTACTTGTAAAGTACAAATTAGTCTTCATTTTCTATGAACATTTAATGACTCAGGAGAATCTCATTTCCCTAGATGATATATAAGCCCCTATATTTTCGGCTCATCTCTTTCTGATTCTTGGGACTTACAGAATGTACAGTTTTCCCATCTAATTCCCCATACTCTTTTTAATATCCCTGACTGTGTGTGCACAGGTCTCAGTTGACACATTCAGTCCCTTAAGTCTTTATATCAATATCTTCCTTATATATCATTCTTCCAATACTTACTTTTTAATTTAATTTTATTTTAATTTATTTTTACACTCCAATTTCTATTTCCTGCCTCCCCCATCCACCTTCCAACTGTTCCACATTCCACACCTCCTCCCCAGCCCACCCCATCTCCACATGGATGCCCCCACCCCATCCCTACCTGTCCTCCAGTCTCTTGAGGGTTAGGTGCATCATCTGTGAATGAACACAGACCAGGAAGTCCTCTAATCCATGTGTGTTAGGGCCTCATATCAGCTGGTATATGCTGTCTGTTTGGTGGTCCAGTGTTTGCTGGTCCTCCTATAGGATCACACTTCTCCTTAGCTTCTTTCAGCCTTCCATAATTCAACAACAAGGGTCAGATGCTTCTGTCCATTGGTTGGGTGCAAATGTCTGCATCTGACTTGTTCAGCTTCCTGTTGGGTCTTTTGGAGGGCAGTCCTGCTAGGTTCCTTTTTGTGAGTGCTCTATAGCCTTGGTAATAGTGTCAAGCCTTGGGACCTCCCTTGAGCTGGATCCCAATTTGGGCCTGTTGCTGGACCTTCTTTTCCTCAGAGTCCTCTCCATTTTTATCCCTGTAATTCTTTCAGACAGGAACAATTATGGGTCAGAGATGAGACTGTAAGATGGCAACCTCTTCCCTCACTTGATGTCTTGTCTTCTTGCTGGAGGTGAGCTCTATAAGTTCCCTCTCCCTACTGTTGGGTGTTTCACTCCCTTTCAGTCCTGGGAGTCTCTCACCTCCCAGGTCTCTGGTGCATTCTTGGGGGTGGGGGATCCCTCCAACCTCCTATTTCCTGAGGTTGCCTGTCTCCATTCTTTCTGCTGGCCTTCAATGCTTCAGTCCTTTTCCCTCACCAAATACCAGATCAGGTTCTCTTCCCCCCCCCACTCCTCCCTACCCTGTCCATTTTTCTCCCAGGTCCCTCCCTCCCTCCCTTAGGGTTTTATTTCTATGATAAAACCATGATGATTATTGAGAAACAAAAGGGTTTAATTTAGCTTACTTTTTCAGATCATGGTCCATCCTTGGAAATCATCAGGACAGGAACTTAAGTAGAGCTGGACCCTGGAGGCAGGAGCTGATGCAGAGGCTTCAGGTGGGTGGTCTTTTCTGGCCTGCCTCACAGGGCTTGCTCAACTTACTTTCTTTTAGAATAAAGAACCTTGATCCCAGGAATGACACTACCCACCATGGGCTGTGTTGCTCCTGATTGAACGTTGATTGAGAAAATGTCCTACAGCTGGATCCCATGGAGATATTTCTTCAGTTGAGGATCCCTCCACTCTAATAACTCTAGCTTTTGTCAAGTTGACACACAAAACCAGCCAGTATATACATGAGGACAGAACATAATAATAGTAATTAACTCATGAAGAGTTTATATTCACACCAAAATTGAGGCGACAGCCCAAATAATTTTCATATAGTCCTTGCCCTGTGGAAAGCAATCATCTACACTCTCAATAACTTTAATATTTGTAAAAGCTGAGGATACACTAATGATAGTGCAATTGCCATCGAAATTTACCCTGTATTTTGACAATATTTAATGACAGATATTCACTATTACAGTAGTGAGAAGACAGTTTAATCTTAAACATATTGTGTTTACTTAACTTAACCCCCTGTCTTGTCTCACCTATCAAATCTATGATACCTTTTGGTTCAGTTTTGTTCTTTTCTTTCTAGAATTTCACGTGGTTGAAATCATACAGTATATAGAATCTTCAGTTTGACACCTTTCCCTTAATCACACACATTAGATATCATATGTTTTCATGAGTTGGTGGCTTATTTAAGTAGGAATGTCCCTCATTCCATTGTTTATATCTATTCATCTACTCTAGACCAAATTGTCACAGATATCCATCCCTGTGCAAGATTTTGCATATCGTGTGTTTTTAAAAGAATTTGGCAACAAGAGAGTTCATATGAGAGATTGCTTTCATTTTGTCAGAAACCACCAGATTTTCTTCCAAAGTGGGTATTATGCTTTGTATTCCTACAGCAACACAGATGTAGATAAACGTGAACTTCTTGGGTTATATCTTTTCCCTCTGAGGGCACTGGCAACAGGTTAATCACTAGACAGAATTTATCATAGTGGTCTATTAATGCTACACTGGACTTTGGCAAGCTTTTAATGTTGAATCTTCTTTGGTAAAGGCTGCAGCTATCAGGTATGATGACAGAAAGCAGCTATGCTCCACAATTAACAGTGGTTAACAGCCCTGCACTGCGGCACAAGAGCAACTGCCCCAGGTCAGGCAGAGACTCAGGTCAGATCAAGAAGTCATTACTGTAATTCCCACAGTCCTGAGATCCTGGCTGGGCAACACTGTACCACTTCTAGAATCCCACCAAGTGTTGCTTCAACTGTAATTATAGTCAAGCAGCTTTAATGAAAAATAGGGAAGTTGTCAGTCAAACTACTGCTTTTCTCATGTTCCAGGGAAATGTCATGATGACAGCCAAGTTTGCTTTAATGCCTCACACTCCAGATCTATTCCAGTTGTGGGAACCATCACAATGTCACTTAAGCAGTAGCCTCTGGCCACAACATAAAAACAACTGGGGCTTTGGGAGACACTGCTTTATGAATAGCCATTCCAGACACCATATAAAAACTCTAGGAAATTCTGGTTCAGCCAGCGGAACATCTGTCAGCTTCACCTTAATCAGATGCCTTCAGTGATCCAACCCCTGTGCTCACCTTATACTGGCAATAAAAGCTCCCTGTTTCCAGACAGGCTGATCATTGAGCTGATGCAGGATGATTAAACTATTGGAGCTCTCTCAAAACGGGTTGCTTTCTGTTGTGAATGCAAAAACAAAAAAGATATAGAAGTTATCAAATGGTCAGGGGTCCATGTAATCTGCACATATGTTTTTTGGGGGGAGGATTATGAGTTCTAGATCAGCGTGGGCTAGGTGGTCAGATTTGTTTCATAAAAACAAACTAATGAATAAATGCAGTAACTTGTCAAGGTGCTTTGTCAAACAGACTCTCACTCTGTGGTTAGTAATTCCCTGAAAAATATCCTGTGTTGACCTGATTATCTTTAAACATGAGCTCCTTTAGCTTCTGTTTCCTGAGTGTGGACATAAGAAGGATGTGTGTGCATGACCATACCCAGGTTTCCCCTACTGGTTTTGAATTGTAAGAAAGAAGACACATTCCCTCACTTTGGTCTTATTTTTCAGAACCAGGCCCCTATATGCACCAAGACTTGGAAGAAATTGGTTGACATGTGTATAATCTTTAAGGGTCAAGAATTTTTTTTTAACTTCCAAGCATAATAATCAGAAAACAGAACATCCCAGAGAATCAGAATGTGTGAGTCAGTGAATAGAGGCAATAAAGTATGTAATGGATTTCATCATTGATAAAGAATTGTCTTAATTAATTACATATACTTTTTTCTCTTGCTATGAGGATGGTCTTGTGTGTGTCAGGAAAGTGGTACTGAACTTTAAATTGAGACTCTTGGAGAGCAATTAAAATATATTATCAAATTTAAAAATATTATAATAGTTAAAAATTTATCATTAAAATAAACATCTTCTAGCTTTATTTTAAAGTCCATGTTACTACATTTTAATTTGATTTACTTAATTGGCTAAATAATATATGAAAAAGCCTCAGTGATAATTTTTATTTCCTGTGCAACTTCAAATTTGGTTACTCATCTCAATTTTAGGTTTTCTCTAATATCATATGTTTTCAAGTGTTACTATGAGAGAAATTTGTGTCCATAGCTTTCTGTTGACAACTGGACTAAAGAAAAGACAAATTAAATAAAATTTAAAAGAACACTGCGATTGCTAAAAAATTTTTAACTTTATACATTAGAAAAATACAGTTAAGTTTAAAAATATGTTCATATGTTTAAGTGCCTGACAAATCCACAGTGATATTTTAAATATGATATTTTTTTCCTTACAATAAATTCAATGAAATAGACAGAATGAAGACTCTGTGCCAAGAAAAAGCTTCTTGATTTCCATTTTAGATGATATTAGAACAATCTTATCTCAGATAGTGAAAGTTTGAGGATAGTTTGACAGTTTGCTTTTACTGTATTATAGTATAGCTTGAGATTTTTGAAATATATTATTACTATTATTATTATTATTATTATTATTATTATTATTATTTAATCTTTTTTACAGTCTAGTCATTATCCCCCTCCTAGTCTGCCCTCTGCCTCTTCCTTATCTCATACCTGCCCCCCCACCCCCTTCTTCAAGAGGATGTCCTCACACTCCACCCCTACCAGGACACCACCAGACCTCCCTTTTTTCTAGGGCATCAAGTCTCTTGAGAGTTAGGTACATCTTCTCTCATTGGCGCCAGAGCAGGTAGTTCTCTGCTGTATATATATCTTTATATATCTTTATGTACACATTAGGTTATTTTCTTTCATTTTAAAAATTACATATATGTAACTAATATTCAAATATTATTATTAAATGTAACAACAGAACACAAACATTAATGTGTCCATTCTTATTTTGATAAAGTTATACCTGCATGACTTCAGATGAATTCATTCCATCTCTTTCTTTGAAATGGTACAATAATTAGGTTGACATCTGTAACGTAGAATAGATCACCTTTCTTTATTTTCTTTATTTTTATTTTGTGGGCATTGGTGTTTTGCCTGCACATTTGTCTGTGTAAGGGTGTCAGGTCCCTGGAACCCGAGTTACATAGAGCTGCAAGCTGCCGTGTGATGCCGGGGCTTGAATCTGGGTCTTGCCCATGATCCTGTGCCCTGGGAGAGCAGCCAGTGCTCTGAACTTCTGAGCCATCATTGCTCCAGCCATACATAAATTAACTAAAGTGAATCACTATGAATCACTACTTTACGCACATACGTGACTTAGTTCATATGATAATTTTAATGAATATGGAAATGCCATTCTTATTCAATTCAAAACCTAGTTATATATTAGGTATAGAAAGTAATATCACAAATACTATGCAGATTATTTCTAAATAATTATATCTAAAATTGTGGTTAATAGATTATTTATCAATCATAGATGGCAAAATAGTTATTCTGAAAC
>LR750605.1:0-28891 GCA_902729485.2 Mus minutoides
AAAAAAAAAAACAAAAAAAGATAAGAATGTGTTTTCCTTTTAATTGCAGATGTAGGAATCTGGGCTTGCTTTGGACTCTCTCCAGCAGCTGACTGTTTGCCTAGTGCATTAGCAGAGGCACAGTTTTGCCAGCTCCAGTTTCTGTAGTTGTGTGATGTTTGGAATTCTGGGAACTTTTCTGAGGGTATATAAGTGGTAGAGTCTTGATATTGGTGGTTGTTGGTCATTCAGGTTGTGGTTTGTTATTAATAGTTATTAATAGTGCTCAAAGAAGAAATGAAAGAAAAAATTAAGATTCAGGATTGATCTCTCAATTCTTTCTCTCTCTCTCTCTCTCTCTCTCTCTCTCTCTCCTCTTTCTATCCTCCTATCTAGTGATGGGAGGTGAAACTGGGGGGAATGAAAGTGGAAAAAAGAACCCACAAAGGAGCAAAGACACCAGGGCATAACTAGGATTCCATTTTTCTTTTCTTAGGATGCTTAATAGGATGCAACTCAAAAACTTCTGAAAAATAAAATTTTCAGAAGTAAAATGAAGACTAAAACAATGTATTATCCAGATCATCATACTTGAAATAAATTACTTTGACAAGTATATCAAATAATACCTAATGCTTTTTCTCTAGTATCACTATGCTCTTTCAAATCCTCTTCCCTTGAGTTTCTCATGATTATAAATTGCAAACCAGTATCACAGTTCAACTTAGCAAAAAGAATACTTTCTTTTGGCAGTGTAACAATAAATGCATTTTTAACCTCTTCACATTAAAATGCTATCTTTACTCCCTGTCCTCATGAGCATCCCTGGAGCTGGGGATGAAGCCCAAAGGCAGCGTCTTGGCTTAGCATTTGCAAGGCCTGAAGCCTTGGCAGGACCTGAATCTGCTGAATCCCCTTTACTGAATTTTTCCCCTAGGTGTTTGTTTTTGGGGTTTTTTTTTTTTGAGAGTAAGACTCTTTTTTTTTTTTTATGATTTATTTATTATAAGTAAGTAAACTGTAGCTGTCTTCAGACACACCAGAAGAGGCCATCAGATCTCATCAGATCTCATCAGATGGTTGTGAGCCACCATGTGGTTGCTGGGATTTGAACTCGGGACCTCTGGAAGAGCAGTCGGTGCTCTTAACTGCTGAGCCATCTCTCCAGCCCCGGGGTTGTTTTGTTGTTGTTGTTTTTTAATTTTCTGAGGTAGTAGTGGCACACACACACACACACACCACAGAACATGTAAGTCAGAGGACAACTATGGGAGTGAGTTTTCTGTCAGGTTTGGCAACAGGTGCCTTTAGCTGCTAAGCCATCTTGCCAGCCCTCCACCCTGTTTCTTAACAAAAGCTTCTTGGAAGACAAGCCTGCCCCTTACCTCCTCAGTCTATAAGACCTTTCCAGTCTTTCAGTTGCGCTTGTAGCTCCACCATTTCATCACTACACTTTTCAAAGTTTTGATACATCAATGCTTTGGGATCCATAGTGAAGTCTTCTTTGTTATTCCCTATACGTTTCACATTCTGCCCCAACCGCCCACCCCTGCTATTCTGTTTTGCTCTCTTTTATGCAGTACTGAGAAGGGAATCCAATGTCTTATATCTGAACTACTAAAATTGCATCCCAAACCCACTTGGTCTTTTAATTCCATCCTGTTTCCTGGTTTCCACTTTCACAGTACCTAAGTTACTAAATTACACTGCTTAAAATATCTCTGTATTCAAAGTTAGTGGCTGTCATGAACTTTCAACCCGAACCTGTTCTAAGGCTCCAAATGCTGAACTTCCAGTTAGATGAGTAATGACTCAGACTTCAACAATACCCAAACTCACTTACTATCTCTTCCTCCCTCCTGTAGTTTCCTGGCACCTGGGCACCTGCAATGCCAGCACTTAGGAGGGCAAAGGTAGGAGACCAGCTGGGGTTACAGTGAGATCCTGTCCAAAAAATAAATAAAAAATTTACATATATGACACATAAAATGTAGTTCATATACACACACATATTTATGAATAAAAATGGTGAGATAGCTCAAGTTGGTGGGTAAACAAAGGTGATTGGCTCTACAAGCCTGGTGACCTGAATTCCATCCCCAAACCCACATAAAGGTAGACTGACACCACTCCATAGGTTGTCCTCTGACCTCCATACATGTGCTCTGGCAAGCATTCCACACACATACATCATGCAAAAACAACCAAAAAAAAAAAAGGTAACAAAAATTTTAGGGGCTGAAGAGATGGTTCCGCAGTTAAGAGCACTGGCTGCCCTTCTAAAGGACCCAGGTTCAGTTCCCAGAACCCATACAACTGTCTCTTAACTCCAGTTCCAGGGGATCCAACACCCTCACATAGACATGCATGCAGGCAAAACACTAATGTACGTAAAATAAGAGTTACTAAATATTTTTTAAAATGTTTTTAAAAACCTTGCAAACATTTGTTTATGAGTCAGATATGATGGCACATGTAGTAATCCCAACACTTGTGTGGTGGAGGAAGACTGCTAGCTGTGTACTGAGTTTGAGTGTAATCCCTGTCTCAAAACTGGGAGCATGGGCTGGAGAAATGGCTCAGTGATTAGCATTGATGGCTCTTCCGGAGGTCCTGAGTTCAACTCCCAGCAACCACATGATAGCTCAAAACCATTTGAATTTTTAGTTGTCTTGTTCTATTTAGTTATTTATTTATTTATTTTTGTCGAGACAGGGTTTCTCTGTATAGCCCTGGCTGTCCTAGAACTCACTTGTAGCCCAGGCTGTATGTAGACCAGGCTGGCCTCGAACTCAGAAATCCACCTGCCTCTGCCTCCCAAGTGCTGGGATTAAAGGCCTGTGCCACCACTGCCCAGCTGTTTTTTTATTTTTTTGAGACAGGGTTTCTCTGTGTAGCCCTGGCTGTCCTGGAACTCATTCTGTAGACCAGGCTGGCCTCGAACTCAGAAACCCACCTGCCTCTACCTCCCTCCTTCTAGTGTATCTGAAAGGGTACTTACATAAAATAAGTAAAATATTTTTTTTTAATGTGCACATACACTCACCTAAGAGATTGCTCCGCAGTCAAGAACACTTGTTTGCCAAAAGAAAAAAAAAAAAAAGGTTAGTGAGGGGGTAGGGATGGGGCCTGGTGTTGTGGTGGTACACACCTTTAATCCCAGCACTTGAGAGGCAGAAGCAAGCAGATCTCTGACTTGGAGGCCAGCCTGGTCTACATACAGACTGAATTCCAGGACAGCCAGGATTATACAGACAAACTCGCTCAAAAAAACAAAAAACAGGAAAAAAAAAAAAGGCACTGGTTACTTTTCCAAAGGACAGAATTTGGTTCCCAGCACCCACATAGCAATCACAGGCTCAACTCCAACTCCAGGGAACTGATGCCCTTTCCTGGCCTTCCTAGACACCATGCATGCATGTGGCGTACATACATACACACAGACAAAATATTCACACACATAAAATTTAAAGCAAGCACTCACGCATGCACAGCACACAAAACCCCTCATAATCATCCTTGACTCCATTTTGTCTGATCACTCTGATCAGCCAGTCCAATGCATTTTACTCTGAAAATACAGCAGATGGTACATCTCTCCCCAGCCCCTTCTCTGTAGCCCTTATCCTGTTTGCCAATTCACACTCTGATAAAGACACACGAATATCCCCATTTGTTCCTGGGCTTCTCCAGAGGCTTGCCCTCTGTAATCAATGATCTCTCAGAGTGGGTCAATAAAACGTTGAGATGGGCAGTACTGGAGGCAGGATGAGCACACAGGGACAGAGGACAAGGAAATAGAGGGAACAGAACAGTAGGAGAATTAACCAAAACTAAGTATGCATGAAAATACCCAGAAGGAAATTTGTCACATGTGCCATTCTTCTATTAATGACCAGTTAGTCTTATGATCTCTCCCACTGCTGTGGACAAAATCTGCTTGATGCCAATTTATGAGCCATACTTTATCTGATCTTTCCAGTTCCCTCCAGCCTCACTGTTACTTTTGTTTGGTTCATTACACCCAACTACCATGCTCTTTCCTTCTCTAAACTCAAAGCTTTCGTTTCGAGGATTTTGCAGTTTCCTCTACCTCAAAGTTTTTACTGCTTAATTTTTCCAGATCTTTCTCATGGTATACTCAGAAAGTACCATCCATGACTCTATCCCATAACCCCAAAGCTTCTGTATACTACTTGCATTTTTTTTATTCTTTTGCTGTAAGCTTCATAAAATGTTGTTTCACACAGAGAACAGTTTCAGATGAGCATGTGAGTTGTGGAATGAAGAAAAGGTTAAATTTATTGTATACTTACTAAAGCTCAAACAAGAAGCACCAAAATAGGCTTTTAAGCCTAATGCCCAAAAACTCTAGTACATTTGGACTTTCGGACCTGATTCCACAAAGACAAGATGAAGAATAGCTATAATAAAAGGGTAATGAACAGGGGCTATAGAGATGGCACTGGGTGGTTGGGCTGGTGAGATGGCTCAGCGGGTAAGAGCTCTTCCGAAGGTGAGGAGTTCAAATCCCAGCAACCACATGGTGGCTTACAACCACCCGTAATGAGATCTGACACCCTCCTCTGGTGCGTCTGAAGACAGCTACAGCGTACGGAGCAAGCCGGGCCAACCGGAGCAAACGGAGCAGATCGGAGCGAGCGGGGCAGTTGACTGGAACAAGGGAAAAAAAAAAACAACAAAAAAAAAAGAACACTGGTGGTCTTCCAAAGGTCCTGAGTTCAATTCCCAGCAACCACACGGACTCATAACCATCTGTGATGGGATCAATGCCCTGATGCGCTCTTGTGGCATTCAGATATATGTGCAGACAGAGCACTCACACACAAAATACATAAACTTTAAACCAACTTCTATCACAATATTTATTAAAATAATTGTTTTCAAGTTTGAACTCTCTCACTTTCATCCTTGTTAAATGATATAGCAAATACTATACAGAGATACTAGAAAGTGGTAAGAAGAAAGCCCACGTGGTAGGCAGCACAGTGGAAGACAAGGAATTTTCTAAGGTCTTGGAATCTTTAAAATGGTATCTTAGGTGATCTTAAAAAATATTCAGATTTTCTTTTTGAGCTGTCTCCTTTTGGTTCAGATGAAATGAACCAAATAATAGCCAGGAGTCTGGCTACTACCAGTTTCAAGAGGTAGCAAATGTGCTTTCTGCTAGTTAGGCCTTGTCAGCTGCCTTAATAAGATTGCTATAGTTCATCCCATCTGCCTTTGGTGAGGGTCAGAACTCTATGGCCCAGAAAGTGAGGCTTCTTGCTAATTACTACTTGAGATCCATGAACCGGATATCCATGATGAGAAGAAAGTTCTTAGGCAATGGGCGGGGGGCTGGAGACAGGACAGTAAACACCTGGTGTTCCACATCCACACTGGTCACAACAATGAATCCAGCCACACTGGTCTCAGAAAGGTTCTCTTCTGTGCCCTCAGCAGTGCTGACACTCAGGAGATGGTGCACCATATCTCTACCAGGGGTGACAGGTACTAACTTGAGCTGGTTGTCTTCCTGAGACATACCCAGAGGTAAACAGGAGTCTGGAATGGTGGGTGCTCCAACTTTGTAGATTTTCACATCGGAAAATTTGACGTTGAAGGCATGGGGATAGAAACAGCCTCGAAATCCATAGAAATACTCGCGGATACGTTCATCTCTACATTCCCGCCGGAAGTCTTTGGAGCGTTCTACCACACCCCCTGATTTTGGAAGCAACACAGTTCGAACAAAATGAGGCAGGTCCCTTTTCAATTCGTTGTACAGTCGTTCTTGATCCAAAACCACAACCACATCCACCTCAAAGGCTGAAGCTGCGTGTACCAGGGCTTGGTAACCATAGCCCTTGACCCAGCCACAGGTGTTGATGACACAGCCACTCACAGAAGCCCTTCTATTCACTTCACACCTTTGGTTGAACACATCTGCTAAGCGAGATGTAATCTGGAAAAGAATCAAAAGAACATAAATCTATTTTTTTTTAGTGATGTATTAATTTTTATCTCATGTCCATTGTTATTTTCATGTGTGAGAATGTACGATACCCCTGGAGCTTGAGTTACAGTTAGTTATAAACTACCAGTGGGTGCTGAGACTTGAACCCAGGCCCTCTGGAAGGGGAGCCAATGCTCTGAACCACTGAGCCATCTCTCCAGCTCCTAAATCCATCTAAGTTCCTCTTTGAGTAATAGGTACCATCCAAAAACTGTACAGGCTGGGAATCCAACCACAAGCCTTGAAATGTGTTTGGCAATTGAGCTATATTCAACCTTAACGCCAAAGTAGTTTTGCTTTTCTGAGACAGGGTTTTAGTACAAAACTCTTAGCTAGCTTCAAACTCCTGAAAGTCCTATCTTAGCCTTCCAAGTCCTAGGATTAGAGGGATCAGCTACAATACTCACTGATAGAGCAACATCAAAATTCATGTTTTTAATGACTGTGGTTTTAACCCTATCACATGGATTTAACTTTATGATACTTCAGCTTCTTTTTTACAATGTTTTCTTTTTTATTATGTATCTGTATGCCTGCCTGTGCACATGAAAGCAGGCGCACAGAGGCCTAAGGCATCAGATCCTCCTGGAGCTGGAGTGACAGGCAACTGGGAATAGCATGACAGGGGTGCTAGGAAGCCAACTCTGACCCTCAACTGGAGTAGTACTGCTATTTTGGTTTTGTTTTGTTTGCAATAGGGTCTTACTATGTCCTGGAATTCACTATGGAGACTGAGCTGGCCGCAAACTCAGAGAGCCACCTGCCTCTGACTCTGCTGAAATTAAAAATGTATGCCAGACCTCCCCCCCCTTTTTTGGTTTTTTTTCAAGGCAAGATTTCTCCATGTAGTCAGTCATGGCTATCCTGGAACTCACTCTGTAGACCAGGCTGACCTTGAACTCAGAAATCTACCTGCCTATGTCTCCCAAGTGCTGGGATTAAAGGCGTGAGCCACCACTGCCTGGCATGGTGAGCCATGTCTTAATTGCTTAGCCATGTCTCCAAGCCCTCTGCTTCCTGTTTTACCTCTTAATAATGAATTACTACAAATAGTGCCACAAGATGCTTAGCAGTCTAAAGCTGACTTATGTTAAAATGATCTCTTATGAAATCAGGTGGCAGTAATACCACACCAAAAAATAAAAATAAAAAAGGCAATTATATTCAAGGGGAAAATTGTGCAGTTCTAAGTAAAAAGTTCCCTACTTCCTACCCCGATTGTAACTTTTCCCTCCACCCGCTCTTAGCTCCAGTTCTGACCTTATTGTAAAGCTTGATGTTGGTGCCAGGCGTAGTGGAGCCAAAATGATACACAAGAGGGGCCTGGATGGAGAAACCTTCTTCCACATCTGCTGGACGCTCAATGTACAGGGCCCCCATGGTACCAGGGATGGACACAGAGCCTTGGCCTACATCTAACTCCACATAAGTAGGACGACGGCCCAAACGCACTGCGTAGTTGAGTAGTAGTCGACACACAGTGGACTTGCCCACATCAGTAGGACCCACTACCATCACTCGGGGACCTCTCTCTTCTTCCTTTTCTGCCTGCCTCCGCATCTGCTCCAAGGCTGTATGAGTGTTGAGGTAAAGCAACATAGGGGTGTCCTTAGAGACATAAGCCACCTCGGTCCGGCCACTTAACTGCAGAGAACAGCCATGCCAAGTGAAAACAGCCACCTTGGCACCAGCATCAAAAGTGAATTTCTTGTTTCTGGTCAGCTCTGTGCCAAAGATCTCCGCCATGCCGGCCAACAACTCCAACTGAACTGACTGAGACGCCTCCACCTCAAACCGAAGCTCTGTCTCTCGCTCTAGTTCAAACTTAGTCGTTGGCTTCTTGTCATCATTGGATTCCTCGCTCATCCTTTTGGTAAAGCTGACGTGCCTAGAACCCAAATTAAACATTTGATTAAATCACCACATCAGGCCACTATGCAAAAATCCCCCAATGGTTTAGTCCCCTAATCTTTTTCTGCACAGTTCTTATTGCTGTCAGACTCACTGTTTACAACCAGTCTCCCCACAACAGAAGCTAAAGGGTTTTTTTGTTTTGTTTTTTGTTTCTGTATAGCCCTGGCTGTCCTGGAACTCACTCTGTAGACCAGGCTGGCCTCGATCTCAGAAATCCACCTACCTGCCTCTGCCTCCTAAGTGCTGGGATTAAAGGCGTAAGGCTCCACTTCCCAGCAGTAAAGGTATTTTTGTTTGCTTCTGGGCCTCTAGTAGGTAGAATAGTAATGCACCTCAACAAAAAAACATGACTGAATGACTAGAACATAAAAAGAAAACTACCTACAGATGTAACAGGAGATTTGAATTGCATAGTCTTTCCTCCATCACTCTATTGGAAAACAAAGTATCACATGCCCATTCTCTAGCTCCCTTAGCCAACACGAAACAAGCCTGAGTCGTATGCAAAGAACAGGACACTGGGTTCGGACTCAGAAGACAGTTACATGTCCAGCTCTGGGACTAGTAGTAGTTACTTACTATAAATCAACGACTTACTGCCTGAACCAACTCCCCAGCTGCTATATGGTGGACATTTACACGTCCTCTCGTAACAGTGCTGTGCCGGGAATAACAAGGACCACGGTTGGAAAAACAAAACATTGTAAATGAGAAACTACTGCCGGGCAGTGGTGGCACACGCCTTTAATCCTAGCACTTGGAAGGCGGAGGCAGAGGCAGGCGGATTTCTGAGTTCCAGGACAGCCAGGGCTACACCGAGAAACCCTGTCTCAAAACAACAACAAACAACAAAGAAACTACCAAAGAAATTTAAATTACTATTTCTAATTCTAAACCACAATTCTGGGTCTAGTTAGCTCCGACACCAAAATTTCCCGGGGCTTCTCAGAGGTAATTGGGATCCTTAAGCCTTACCTGTACAGGCACGGACTCAAACCCAGCGTTACAGAAAGCTCGGACTTCAGCAAACCACGAACAACGCTCACCTAAATACTAGCCGGAAAGCAAAGGCGGTTCCGCTCTTGCGCAGTAGTAGAAGACGCGGTCGCGTGGTGCATCTTGGGACTTGTAGTTTGGAGTGAGTGAACTCGCACCACCGCTTGGCCCTCTGGGAATTATAGTTCAAGGATTGTTCCGTGACCAGCGGAGGTGGGCGGGGCAGCACCGTCACTTTGTGCGGGAAGACTGCAGGAGGCGGAGAGGAGACGTTGCTGGTTCGCCCTCGGGCGGGAGGTGGTTACGGGGGGTCTCTTCCTATCTGCTGTCCAGGAAAGCTAAAGGCGACCAGAAAGGGAGAGACATTGCCTCACTGTCTAGATCAGAGCTCTGCTCGACTAGACCGCAAACCAGAAAGTGGGGAAGTTATCCTAAGCAGGAGACCCAGGCGGAGGGAAAGTGGCAGAAGCACGCGCGCACACACACACACACACACACACACACACACACACATCAGGTCAAGCAGTACCCCTTTAAGGTTATGCGGAACTGGCATATAGAAGAAACAAAGTGTAATTCTCCCTCCCTCCCTGCCCCCACCCCCTCTGTATGCTTAAGGTACCAACCTAGCACTCCATGAGATTCTCCTGCCTCTGATCTCCTGACTTCTGGGATTTACAGACTTGAGTCAATAACCAGGTTGATTTTTTTTCTTTAGTAAATGTAGAATAAAAGTCCAATGATTTCTTCCGTTTATCTTATGAATCAGTCATTATCCAACAACTTCTGCCAGATTCTAAACTGTTTCTCTATGCACATCTGACAGTCAAAATCATTTACACTACTGCTAACTGGTTCCACGCCTATAATCCACTTCATGAGTATGGCCTTTGGAAACTTATATTAGTTCACTGCCTGACAGGCTCCCTTTCCCTGAGACATCTCTTGTCTATAAAATGGGAATAATAACAGTATTCAACCTCCTAAAGTTGTTTTGAAGATTGGATGAGACATATGTCCAAAGGACAATGCCTATAATATAGAAAGTATCTGATATTAGCCTTAAGTTTTTATTATAGACTGGGGAGACTATAATATCTGTTTATACAGTGCTTTACATTTTTCAAAGTAGTTCCAGGTGTCTGTGTCACAATACCCAACAAACCCAGGTAGGTATAGTAGCTCCAATTTCATTTGAGGAGAAAACTAGGCTAATCAGAGACATTTGCCCAAGAACTCAGTTATGAGTAGAAGCAGGCTTTTGTTTTGTTGTTTTTGTTGCTGCTGCTGTTTTGAGACAGTGTCCCACTGCTCTGGCTGTCTTGGAACTCACTATGTAGAACCAGACTGGCCTCAAACAGAGATCCACTTGCCTCTGCCTCCAGAGTACTGGATTTAAAAGCATTAAAGGTGTAAAAGCTTAAAATTAGGTCTTTTTCATGGTTCATTTCTTTTGCCAACTTAATTGAATCAGTCCTTGGACACCAAGGGTGGTGCAACTTTGGGTGTGTCTGTGAAAGGATTTCAGAAAAAACTGTAACTGAAGAGGAAGATTTGCCTTGAATGTGGACAGTTCCATTTCATGGCCTGAGGTCCTGGACTGAATCAGAAGAGGAAAAGGAGGGGCTGGCGAAATGGCTCAGCAGTTAAGAGCACCAAATCATCTTCCGAAGGTCCTGAGTTCAAATCCCAGCAACCACATGGTGGCTCACAACCATCCGTAACGAAATCTGATGCCCTCTTCTGGAGTGTCTGAAGACAGCTACAGTGTTCTTACATTAATTAATTAATAGAAGAAGAAGAAGAAGAAGAAGAAGAAGAAGAAGGAGAAGAAGAAGAAGAAGGAAAAAGAAGAAAAAGAAGAGGAAAAGGAAAAAGCCACTTAAGGATCTACCTACTTTTCAGCCGGGCAGTGGTAGCACACGCCTTTAATCCCAGCACTGGCTGTCCTGGAACTCACTCTGTAGACCAGGCTGGCCTTGAACTCAGAAATTCACCTGCCTCTACCTCCCAAGTGCTGGGATTAAAGGTGTGAACCACACTTGCCTCACATATTTTTGTGTATATAAGTGTTTTGTTCACATGTATGTGTCTGCATTGTGTGCATGCCAGATGCCCTTCTAGATCAGAGGGTCAGATTTCCTAGAACTGGAGTTACCAATAACTGTGAGCCACAATTGCTAAGCCATCTTTCCAACCACTTGTTTGGTTTTCTTGGGGGGAATGGGGGGGTGGTTCTGAGACAGGGTTTCTCTGTATAGCCTTGGCTGTCCTGGAACTCACTTTGTAGACCAGGCTGGCCTCGAACTCAGAAATCCGCCTGCCTCTGCCTCCCGAGTGCTGGGATTAAAGGTGTGCGCCACCACGCCCGACATTTGTTTGGTTTTTAAAGCAGGTAAATACTTTGTTCATCGTTGCCCACATGATGAATTTGAACTGAGCGAGCAGGGGAGCTTTCTGGTCTACCTTTCTCTTGATGGTCTTACCTAGCACTCAGTTTTCAGGCAGGTAGCTGTCACCTCTCACAGTTTTCTTTGGAGGTGTGATTTAGTTACCCTATCATTGACCGTGCAGACATTAGCTTTTCAACGAACTATTCGTCATAGGCTGATCTTTTTGTACTCTTCAGAACTTTAGCTCTAGACTTCCATTAGAAAGCATGTAGCCTAATCCTCTTTCTTTGAAACTCACTCTTACCAGTCTGATTCTTTGCTTCCACTCTCAATGCGTCCCAGTTACCTGAAAGACATCTTTCCTCAAATATTGTATAACCACCTCAAGCTGAATTCAGGAAGAACCCTCTCCTCCCTTTGAGATTGCTCTCCACTTCACTTCTTAAATACAGAAAAAGGACAGCATACAAGCCATTTGAGTGTGTGTGTCACCTGTACTCTCTCATTTCCAATTTCACCAGGCACTCTGGCAGTCTCCTTGCCCCCAACCCCCTATAGGATACCCCATCATTCTGTCCTGTGTCCTGAACCTTCTCTGCAGCTAAATTATTGATAGTTTTGTTCCTTTGTTGATTTAAATTTATGAACATCCCTTTTGCTTCCAGCTCTAATTCCACAGCCTAGAGGCCGTTCTCTGTTTTCCTCAAGCCTGGATCCTCAAAGTCATCTTCCTCTTATCCTTCCTTTCTTTTTTCTTTGTCGGGCTCATCATGCTGTGTGTCATGATGATGATGTGGGGGTGGCAATATGCCACAGTGCAGAGGCCACAGGACAATGCTTTGGAATTGACCCTGTCCTTTGACCTGGACAGAGATTCTGTCTGGGGACTGATCTCAGGTTTTCAGTCAGGCTTTTGGAAAGCAAGTGCATTTACCTGCTGAGCCATCTTCACAACTCCAGTATTACCATTTTTACCTGTTACATCCCACCCCCCGCTTCTTTCTTTCTGGCTTTTGTATTTTGAGAACCTTGAACTCTGCTTCTGTAGTGCTGGGATAACAGACATGTGCCATCATGACCAGCTTGTCTGTTTTTAGGCAGTCTCACACTGTAGCCCAGACTGGCCTGCAACTCCCTGTGTAAGTAAGTGGGTGCTTACTGAGAGGAATCCTCTCACCTCAACTTCTTCTTCTTCTTCTTCTTCTTCTTCTTCTTCTTCTTCTTCTTCTTCTTCTTTTTTTGTTTTTTGTTTTTTTTTTTTTGTTTTTTTGAGGCAGGGTTTCTCTGTATAGCCCTGGATGTCCTGGAACTCACTTTGTAGACCAGGCTGTTCTTGAACTCAGAAATCTGCCTGCCTCTGCCTCCCAAGTGCTGGGATTAAAGGCGTGTGCCACCACGCCCGGCTCACCTCAACTTCTTGAATGATGGTAACCACCATGTCAGATTCCTTCTTTCTTTAGGCAGCTCTTCTCATTTTCAGGCCTCTAGTACTAATACATCTAATACATAATACACACACTGTGTCTTCAGAGTTTACCTACACTCTAGACTTGATCCCTATTGAATATTCAGAATTCCCTTTTCTTCTTACAAGACTTTCAGGATTTTTTTTTTACCTGTTCTCCCTGCCATAATCTTTACCCCTCTCATGTGAGAAGAGAGATAGATAGGAAAACTACTCTCCAGAAGTCTGTTTCAGTTTTCATTTTCTGAAAATTAGCCTATGAAATAAAATGGAGTTTTGTCTTGTCGATGGGTGCATGTTCTGAGCCCACATAATTTAGAGACAGACACAGTACTGTACTCCATGGAAAGTGTTCTAGGTCAGATGAATTTTACCTGGAAGCTGATTTTAGATAGATAGATAGATAGATAGATAGATAGATAGATAGATAGATAGCAGAGCTGGAGAGATAGCTCAGCAGTTAAAAGCACTGGCTATGGGCTGGAGAGATGGCTCAGCAGTTAAGAGCACTGACTTCTCTTCTAAAGGTCCTGAGTTCAAATTCCAGCAACCACATGGTGGCTCACAACCATCCATAATGAGATCTGACGCCCTCTTCTGGTGCAGCTACAGTGATCTGAAGACAGCTACAGTATACTTAGATATAATAATAAATAAATCTTAAAAAAATAAATAAATAAAAGCACTGGCCACTCTTCCAGAGGTCCTGAGTTCAATTCCCAGCAACCATATGGTGGCTCACAGCCATCTGTGATGGAATCCGATGCCCTCTTTGGTGTAGCTGAAGACAGTGACAGTGTATTCATATAAATTAAGTAAATAAAACTAAAAAAAAAAAAAGCAAGGGAAAATGTAATCCCTCTATAAGACAAACATTTGGCATCATGTCCCCTTTTTTTTTTTTTTTTTTTTTTTTGAGACGGTTTCTCTGTATAGCCTTGGCTGTCTTGGAACTCACTCTGTAGACCAGGCTGGCCTCGAACTCAGAAATCCGCCTGCCTCTGCCTCCGAAGTGCTGGGATTAAAGGTGTGCGCCACCACTGCCCCGCCATCATGTCTCTTGAAATATCAAAAATGTAATAGAAAATACTCTCTGAGCTTAAGAGTCAATATGGTTTCCATCTGTATTGATTCAGAGTTTCTTTTTATTCACTCCTTATCTTACTAGGACACAGAGACTAGCCTGGAATTTGCAGTCCTGCCCACCTCATTGTCTCATGAAGAGAATGCTGTTTTGAAATAACACTAACCCTGTGGGCTAGAGAGATGGCTCAGTGGTTAAGAGCACTGATCGCCCTTCCAAAGGTCCTGAGTTCAATTCCCAGCAACCACATGGTGGCTCACAACCATCTGTAATGGGATCTGACATCCTCTTCTCGTGTGTATGAAGACAGCTACAGTGTACTCGGATACATAAAGTAAACAAATCTTAAAAAAAGAAAAATAACACCCATAACAAAATTCAATTTAGAATGCTAGCTTTAAAAAGTTAAGTACAAAAGGAGGGAACAACCTAAAATTTCATTATTTTTTACTTAGGGCCTATCATATGTCAGGCACTTTGGAAATTTACATGCTGTCTCACTCAGTAACTTCTTCTTGAGGTAAATAGAATTAGCTTCACTGGTCAGAAGAGGAACTATGGTGCAGGATTAGTCACTTGCCCAGGGTTCCTGGTGAATAATTGGCAAAGCTAAGATTTCATCAAAGCCAGACACTTAGCCCTTGTCTGAAGATGAAAGCAAGCAACTATTTTGCAAATATTCTCAGCATGCTGGACTTTGCATTAGACACTGCAGTCTTGGGATGCAGAGTGAAGTTTCCCTGAGGATCTGCCTCTGAAAGTTCACAGCTCTGTTAAGAACCTCATGTCACATAGGTGTCTCCATTGGCAGCACAAACCGTTTGGAAGGAGTCGATAAGAGGTTCCTGGGGGTTTAAGATGCCATCTTTGACCTATGGCTTCTTTGGGGCCATTAAACAGACATTAAAGCTTCCAAGTACTCAGTACTGAACACATTTGAGAGCCTGGTTTGTCAACCATGACAATTACAAATCCTTCTCTACTCTGCATCAGAGCTGATGTCAGAGTTGAAGTGGAAATGTATTATGTTGAGTGCGCGTGTACTTCCTGGCTCTTTCTAGATCCACCTCTCACTTCACCATCCTTGCTCCCTCCCTGCCACGCTCACTCCATCCCTGCCCTTCCTCGCGTTCCGTTTCCTTGGTCACACAGCCTTGCTCCTTAACAACCTATTTCTCCTTTTCCTTACCACCTACACTGACACCCCTAAGCCAGCCATCCCTTACCCCCACTCCCTAACATCACTCCTCTAGCCTGGTCCCTTGATGCCTGCCCCCTCCCTCCCTCCCTCTCCACCCGCCTCCTGTGTCTCCCAGCCCTGCTCTGACGTGGGAGGTGAGGGGGGTGGGGGGTTGGATGACTCACAGTGTTATGATGCAGTTCCACAACACACGGCCACATTTACCCACAGACCGAGGTACAGAGCAAGAGACAACCTCTGCCCCCCAAGCAGCTGTCCAGCCTGCAGTCCCAGACCTCAGCCCCTCAACTACCCTCCCCCAATCCCATCCCCTTCCCAATTGAAGGAGCCAACAGAGAAGAGAGAAGAGTGAACAGAGAGATTGAGAGAGATAGACGGAGATCTCTGGAGCAGACCTCAAGGTGAGGGGGCAGCCCTTCTCCAAATCAATTTTTTCTCCTTCGCAAATTACCTCTTCCTGCTGTGTGTTGCTTTCTCTCCTTTGCAAAAGCATTATTCATCCACCCTTTGTCCTCCCTTCCCCCCTCCCTGCTGCCTCTGCTCGCTCCTCTCTCTCTCAGCTCCTCCATCCTTCCCCAAGCTCTGACGATTCTCTCGCACTTATTTCCCGGCAACTTTGGCTGCAGCATCAGACATCACTGTTTATTGTTTTTGCTACTGGTGCAGACCCCCAGAGTCAGCCCTGGGAGCTGGCTGCTCTGCTAATTATTCGGACCATACCATACTGAAAATGCCTGGACCAGGGGGAGGTGAAACCTCAAAGCCATTGAATACATCCGTCATGAGCACAAGTCCCCCTCCCCTTTTTTATTCCCTGAGAGGCACTGGATTCACACCTGGCTCCACCTGTCTCTGCCTTGTCACTTCGGCTCTCAGTCGCCAGTCTTCCCAGGCGCAAGCCCTTCTGCTCCCCCCACCTCCCACAATCCAGCCTCATCTCAGCTTCAGGGACTCGTCCTCTTCCCAGCACTCACCTTTGTTTTGTTTTGTTTTCTGGCCTCGGTAATTTCCCCAATGAGAGAAATGGGAGAAGAAATGACCCCAACTCTCCTTTTTAAGGTTTTTATTTTATTTATTTTATTTTATTTATTTTTTTGTCCTTTGCAGCTTCTCCTCTGCTGGACAGAGAAGCAGGAGGGGACAGGGAGGGAGGTGTGACAGTGACGGAAGGACAGGGCTAGGGAAGAAGATAGCGGGAGGGGGCAAACCTGGCATCTCCAAGTCCCTTGAAGTAGGTGTTTCAAGGTGGCACCTTGAGGGGAACTAAAGGCAAACTTGAAGGAAGATCAAGGAAGTGATGCTGAACTGTAGCAAGAAGGGCCAGGATACAATGTCACCCTGAATTCAGCCCAAGGTGTCTTCCTGGGACTCAAGACAACAGTAGAGGACCAAAAACTGAAGATGGTCTCACTCAGGGGGAATTGTGGAGACTGCATGAAAACCCTTGGAGACAATAGAAGAATCGGGTGCTTCTGGCCACCATTGGAGGACAGAACAGCCTGTTTATCTGGGCAACTGAAGCTGGGCTACCTCTGCTTGGGGGTCTAGCATCACGAGAGCACTTAGCGGGCATCTCTGAAGGAGACAAGGGCCACCCCACCTACAGCTGCAGGATACTCCACCAGAGAGGCAGAGGCACATCACCTGCTTATCGGAGTTAACAGACGACACCACCCTCCTTATCCTCTGCCTGCAGTACCCTCAGCCACTTTGGGACTGGAGTGGGAGCAGATCTCAGGATTCTTAATCGGATCCCTGCAATTATCTCACTGCTGCTGTCCTGGCACTGGCATTTGCTCTAGCTCCTGGGAGGAGAAATGTTTTCTGCCTTGTGCCCCAAAGCCCAGCTTTTAAAAATAAGGCGTCCCCTTACCCTGTTGTCTCCTGTTAAGATTGCTCTCACTCTATAGAACACGGCCCAGAAGCCTGGCTTCTGATGTGCTGCCTACTTTCCACGGGTCTAGCTGTCAGACTTGCTGGAGGAAGGATAATTCTTCTCCTAGGGCAAGATGCCTGTCTTTAACTAAGAGCTAAGGCAACGGTAAGTAAGTAATGAGACCAGAGGACCAGAAGCTAGGAAGACAGCAAGTGCTCCCTCTAGCCTGGGAGCTGTATCATCCCAGGATGCAGGGTTGAGGAACAGCCAGGGGTAAGGTCTTCAATACTGAAGAAACTACCAAGTTCTATGGAGTTCTAGGGCGCAGGACTCAACCCCAGGCGAGTGCTAAAACAGACTGTCTGTACCCATCTGCCCATTATATGGGCCAATTGTATTGCAAATGCAGGCCTTGAGACAGAAAAAAACAAGCTAAACAAACAAATCCAACTTCCTGGAAGACCTGACTCTTAAAAAGGTTCCAATCTCCTCCCGTTAGGGAGCAGTTCCTCACAGAACTGGACACAAGGTGGGTCTCTGCAGGTGATGTTGCTCTCAAGGCTGGGTCTGTGCCAGCAGGCTGCTCTCAATGGAAAATGCTAGAGGCTGCTACTGTCTCTGGAGAAAGGTACCAAATCCCTGGCCATGGCACAAGACGCCTGGAACCGCTGCCAGAACAGAATGGGACTCTAGGGGACAGAAAGTGCAAGGAGAGGCTGAGGGCTGGTGGTGATGGGGACGGTGCAGATGAACTGAGCCCCATCTTCTCTAGCCAATCAAAAGCGTCTCCTTGTGAAGTTCTACCTCCGCTGATGCACCTTCTTCTCTTACCAGGTGACTTCCCATTTCTATCTGGTTCTCGTCTGGGGGGGGGCCCTGGCAGGGCAGCCCCCCGACATTTCTACTGTCCTGAAACACGGCTCTAGCCAATCTGCTCCGCTGCTTTACCTGCGACCGTCTCTGTGGGGGCTGCACCGCACCAGCCCCTCCAGCCCGCCAGGGCATCGTTCTCCAACCCGTCATGCCCAGCTGTGACCCTGGCCCAGCCCCCGCATGTTTACCCACCAAGACTTTCCGCAGCTACCTGCCCCGCTGCCACCGCACTTACAGTTGCGTCCACTGTCGAGCACACTTGGCCAAACACGATGAGCTTATTTCCAAGGTAACACTGAAGTGAAGGTCTGCCACTCCCCCAGTCTTTTACTCCAGGCAGTGGGGCTAAGGGCTATCCAGTAGTCACTGTCTGTCCTGTTTCCACAGTCCTTCCAAGGAAGCCATGGCCGGGCCTACCTGTTTAACTCCGTGTGAGTCCACCTCTTTCTTTGTGTGTGTGTTTGTGTGTTTGTGTGTGTGTGTACTTATGTTTCAACGTCTTTCCTCTTTGCAAAATGGGGGTGAGTCTTCAAAGGGACCTGGAACTCCTGGTTATACTATCCCCTCTATCAAAGGGTTAAGAAACTCAGTTTAGTTTCATGGGGCAAAAGATGGCCCAAGCACTAATTCTAGAGGGGTGGACCGCTGTAGGCATGTTCCCCAGGTAGAGATCCTTTTGGGTTGGATGGGGGCTGGACTGACAGAGCAACCCTACTGTGTGCTGGGTCCTTGTTTCCTGAGACAGGGTCAACGTGGGTTGTGGGCCAGCTGAACAGCGCCTCCTGCTCACAGGACTCCACTCGGTAGCTGACATTTTCTGCGAAAGCTGCAAGACCACACTGGGCTGGAAATATGTAAGTACTGGAAGACTAGACAGTCCCTGTGGCCCTCCAGACATGTCCACAGGGCAAGCCTTTGCATAGTCCACAGAGGCAGCTTGGCATCTGGTTGGCCTAGGTGGCGGTAGAGTGGAGACACTCTTTCCCATGGTCATTACTTTACTCCCCTCCCCCAACCCCAGGAACAAGCTTTTGAGACCAGCCAGAAATACAAAGAAGGGAAGTACATCATTGAGATGTCACACATGGTGAAAGACAACGGCTGGGACTGAGGGGCTCAGCAGCCTGTGACCCTCCTCCGCATGCCCCACCCTCCTCCCACCAGTCTCCTGGCCCTGCTGAGCGAGCAGTCCACACCAGCATGAGTACTGCCCACCCCTGGGGAAACCTGGTTCCAAGTGACCTCCTCATCCCTTTCCCCGTCACAGCAGTACCAGGTTCTTTGGAACAGGAGCCTGGGATACCCCAGGGGTGGCTAAGGCTCAGGAGTGGGTAGCAGTCAGGGAAATACAGCACGGGAAGGAGAGAACATCACTTGGCACCAGAAACCAAGTGATGGCAGGGCATGAACTCAGGCAGATAGGACTATGAATTACCAAATGTTGATTGATCAGCCTTTTTTTTTTTTTTTTTTTTTTTTAAATAAACAGGACAAACATTGGTGGTGGGGCTAGACCACAGAAGAACAAAGATGGAGTGAAATTCTGGTCTCAGATATCAGGGCCCCAGAGTCTGAGGGTAGTTTATCCACCTCCATTCTTGGTTTAAAAAAAAAAAGAGAGACCAGGGATGGGGCCAATAGAAGGAAAACCAAGCCCTAGACCCTGGGAATCAGTTACAGGGGTTTCCATTTCACTCCACTGTTTACCTTAGCACTAAAGAGGCACTTTCAAGTATCTAATCTTTGCCATTGGGTGGGGTGGGAAAAGCTGCTCCAAGAACAGCTCCCACCCCCAGAGAGAGCAGTCTTTACAGGCATTCCCCAAGGCTCAGCCCCTGCTCCCGAGGTCCCTGTCCTCTGGAGGAGGCGGATCATCAGCGCTGAGGGACCAGTCTTTCCTGTGACTGCCACCAGCGAACGAAACTTTTGTATGATACATAAAGTGTTTGAGTCTATTTTTAATAAAAAGGGGAAAAGCAACTGTGAGGTGGCTGTCCTGGCTTTCCTTCCTTAGGTATGGATGGACCTTGTACTGTCCTCTGTATGCACACAAGCAAGGAAGGGCTCCCCCCCTCCTTTTAAACCAGTAGGAGGCAGCAGTTGCTTTGTTTGTGGCAAGATCCTCCACCTGTTTCACAAGCGGTAAGCATCCAGGTGAACCAAGAGGCGTGGGTTTTGATGAGCTTGTCCAAAGGGAAGGAATATCTAAGTGTCTTCAGTTCCCTGGGCCTCTCTCCCCAGTGAGGCTACTTTTTATCAGATTCAGGATGAGCAGCTAGGGTAAACTTACTCCACAATTTAGTCTTTTCTTGTGTTTCCATAATTTGGGGGAGAGGGGGTGTCCTAAAATGTCTTAATTCATGGATACCCTTGAGGCTAAAATGAAAATCTATGGGGCGAGATGCTTCTGGCAGTTGATCTAAGGTATACATAAGTGTGATGTGAAGGACATGGCTGGAGTGCACTGATGTGAAACTGGAGAGGCCCAGCCCCTATTGAGCAAGACTATATTTATGGTAAAAAATCATGTTGTAAGTTACATTCTTATTTCTAGATCAACTCGTGGGCACTGCAAATATTTATAGGTATGTATTAATTGCCAGGCGTTGTTCTGAAATCCAGGGATGCGTGGTGAGCAAGCCAGCCATGGGCAGACTTTTTGGAACTCTGAATCTAGTGGCCAGAAAGAAGCTAATGAATCCCAACAGAAGATAATATGGGCTCTAGTCCAAACTAGCTTCCTAGATCTGAGGAGTCAGGGGTGGCTTCCCAGAAGAGACACCACGTTGGAAAGATGGGCAGGGAAAGGGCAAGATAAGAGAGAATTTCAGACAGAACTTTGTGGTGTGGCACAAGCTGGGCTCATTTGAGAAAAAAAAATTTTTTTTGAGGCTGGAACAAAAGTGCAAGAGGATGAGACATGAAAGATTAAAATGGGAGAAACAGGAAGAGCTGTAAACCTTAGAGGATTGGGACTTATCTCAAGGACCCTGGGAAAGTATGGGCAAACTGCTCTTATTCTGAAACAGTCTTATGTAGCCTAGGCTGGCCTTCTAACTTGCTGCACGACTTTGACTTTCTAATCCTACCTCCAGCTTCTAATTGCTGAGATTATACGCTTGCTCTACCATATATGGCCAGTGGATCCCTTGTGTTCAGGATCAGGCTCAGTACTTTCTGCATGCTATGCAAGCATTCTTCCGAGTGACCCCAATCCTCATCCCAAAACTTAAGAAAAAGTAGAATGACATTGTTAAAGGCTGTTTTGTGCCACACATGAAGCCTTGAGGGGAGGGAGGGTTGCCATAGTCTCACTACTTAGCTCTGGCTTGCCTGAAACTTCCAATATAGATGATACTAATCTTGACTCAGTTTTATCTCCCTCCTGAGTACCAGGATTAAAGGTGTGCACTATACCCAGGGAGGTTCAGATTAGATTGAAGTAATGGATTTAGAGCTATCTGTAGTATATGAGTACACTGTCACTGTGTGAACCATCATGTGGCTGCTGGGAATTGAACTCAGGACCTCTGGAAGAGTATTAACTGTGCTCTTAACTGCTGAGCCATCTCTCCAGCCTAGAGCTACCTGTAGTGGCTCAAGTGCTGTTAGCATCAGAATGGAGACTGTAGAGAGGACAAAAAGCCAGCAGACATAGAAGGGCCAACAAGCCAGAAGCCTGAGTGCTGGGACCAAAGGAGGAGCGTTTGACCCACAGTGTCTTCTTTCCTTAAATTCTAGTAAGTACCCAATTCCATCCTTTGCCCCCCCCTCCCCCGCTGCATCAGAGCAAGCTTTAAAATCTGCTCAAGGAGAGCCCTGAGAAAGACAGAAAAATCAACGACATGGTTGTGGAGCATGAGAAGACTCTTAATTAATCTTTTAAGATCCTAACTAGTGCTGGCCAAAGCCTGGGTGGCCAGGCAGGTCTGCCTTCAAGAACCATCATGATCAAGTGAATGGTCAGGAGAGGGTCATGCTGAAAACTGTGAGTGAAGAGACCTCCTTCCTACATGGAAGATGCAGGAGGGGCCGTAGAGGACAGGAGGGACACCAAAGCCCCTTTCCCTCCCTGTGCACCTTCTTATCCTAGAGGTCTTCTGTGGGCCTCACATTCCTCCCATATTTCACCAACCGCCCATCCTAAGCTTCATCTGAACACACAAACCTTCATTTAAGGAGCTGCCCCTGGGAGGGGGTGGGGGCAGAGTTTATTCTTTAAAAACTTAAGACTTCAGATGATATCCTCACATAACCAGCAGGTGGCATCAAAACCATTCACACACCCCCTTCCCCTGCCCCCCAGTCCAAATCTTTCTGGACAGGTCTCCAAAACCAGGGGTGCCTTCATGTTGGGCTCAGTACAGAGCTGTTAACTTAGGAGCTCTAAGGCCTTAGCTTGCTCATCTAAGGGAGGGCTCCATATATTCAAATTGCCAGCAGAGTAGCTGACTGGTGCTCCGACAGGAGGAAACGCAGTAATGCTGGGGAGGCTGCCGGCGCTGGGTAGCACTACCAGGCCGACGCCCTTTTAACATTGCACTGCTCGGTACACGTTACACAGTAGCACAATGTGAAAAGAGCTCCGGCCAGCAGCAAGGGCTTGCCGGCCTGCCTCCTCACCCTTTCTCCCAGTCCCCAGCCACACTCAGCTCATGGCCTGCCTTCCTCTTGTCCCTTGTCCTCATGTCCTTCCCAGCAAAGATCTCCTTTTCCTTGAGGGGTGGTGGTGCAGAGCCAAGTGAAACCCACCTGTGGGGAGTCCCATCATTTGACACTTCTCAAAGGAAATAACTGGTTTTGTGGTGGTGGTGATAATAGGGGAGGTTGCACTCTGCCTGCAACCTTTCAGGCAGAGCCTTTCACTCATCTTCAGCCTAAAGCTAACTTCTTAATTTTAGAAAGAAAGAGAGAAAGAGAAAGAGAGAAAGAGAGAAAGAAAGAAAGAAAGAAAGAAAGAAAGAAAGAAAGAAAGAAAGAAAGAAAGAAAGGAAAGGAAAGAAAACCTTGGAGATGCCAAGGTGATGATCTCAGGTAACCTCCAGGCCTAGAATAATGGAATGTAACTACAGGTGCTTAAGCAGGAGAAAGAAGCTCCCAGATCTGGAGGTGCAAGCAACTAAAACCCCACTCTGATGTCTTCAGAGTACTCTACGGATGTGGTATTAAGCGAAATGGCCAGTGATTTGGCTCTTGAGTTAAGGATAAGTTCTCATTGACACTGGGCTTAGAAGCCACGGGTTCCTGTCTATCCCCAGGGTTTAGTAGTGGAGTCTTCACACTCATTTCCATGACCCCAGGCCATCCCCCTTAATTTCATTCAGGACAATAGACTGATGAAATTCCAAAGCCAGGTGCACTTGGAGCAGAGCAGGCCTCTAGAGCTAAACATATAGGTCTGAAGCCAGTTACAGTTCTAACCTAAGAGACAGAGACTGCAAGACTCCTCCCTATGGAGGAGCATTCAGACCATGAAGTAGCCTCAGGGAGACCACTCCCCACCCCCATTGCAACAAGCAGGAAAAATGGAGGCCTGAATTTCATTTGGGGGCTCTTCCTCTGTGCTTCTCCAACCCCCAGCCTCCTCCCACCCCCTCAGGAAGCAGGAGAGTGTCTTTCCCGCCTTCCCAGGCAGTTTGTTCTTGTAATCAGCAAACACTGGGCCCTGCCCCAGTTTGCACAGTTCTAATGGACAGAAACCAAGGCCCAGCTTGGGTCAGTCGCCAGGCCTCTCTGCTCCTGGAGTTGGGCAAGCCAGTTGGGAACAGGACCAGACCAACATGGGGCAGAGGGACAAAGACAAGACTACCAGTAAGCTTCACGGTGGCCAAAGAAGATTCTTCATCAAGGAGTTCCCAGATCTTTCCTTGGGGAGTGAAGGGATAAGCAGCTGGGACACCGAGTCCCTTGGAGCTCACGTGCCCAACTCATTCCTGAGGGGAGACCAGCAATTCAACAGCCAGCAGGACCCCTCCCCCACCTTGGGCCTAGGAGCCATCCCCCAGCTCCTTCCAGAAGCTGGTGTAGAAACAGAGGAGGAAATGGGGGAGGGGAGGCCCTGGCTCAAGTTCTCTCCACTCCCCCTCCTCATTGGCCACCATCTTCCGGCCTCAGCCCGCCAGAGCAGCAGGAATGGGGCCCAGCCTGTGGAAAGGAGAGAAAGGGCAGGTGGGGGGTTAGCTGGAGCAGCAGGGGCAAGGGGCTGGCTCCAACTGTCTCCTCTTGCAATCCCCCCCCTCCTCCCGAAACCATGGCGACGGGAGGAGAGCAGGAGGGTCCTGAAAGCCCTGTTCTGTGAATGGGATGAGAAGGGCAGCTGGGAAGTGTGGGGTGAGGGGCACTTTCCCTCGACACCCAACTGTGCCCCCCCCCCCCCGCCACACCTCGAGGCTGGACCACACGCGCTCGCACGCACACGCACAAACTCTCTGCCATACTTGCTGCACAACTCACCCCACAGTCGACACTCACCCCAACTGGAGGGTGGAGGCACGGCTCCCCGTGTCCTCGCACCCCACCGCTACTACCTAAAGCCAGCCTCACACCCCTACAAGCAAGTGGGGCTCACCTCACAAGTTCTGAACGTGACGAATTCCCTGCAATGCTCTAGCTGCTCTTGGAACACACCCTCCAAGTCCCCTGCGTCCCCACACCCTCCCATGCCCAGGGACAGGCAGATGGCTCAGGCTCAGAGCCCCCCACCCATTCCCACCACGCCCCCCCAAGGAAAATGACAGTGAGGCCACCTCAGAAAGACATGCCTGGTGCTCCCCAGTTAGTATTTCGAAAGGAAAAATATAGAAGATGCCTACGAGTGAGGGGGGAGGGCAGAGGAGAGAAAAAGGCCAGAGCACCCCCTCCCCTCGCCGAGAGAAGAAAACCGAAAAGCGCCGAGCTCCCAATACCTACACATTGCTCTTCTTAGGTTCCTCTGCCCGCCACCTCCTTCTTCCCGGGCTCTTTCTCTGCCTTTCCCTCCCTTTTGGCTCTCTTTTTCTGGCCTCGCTCCCCTTCTCACGCCCTCTCGTATCCCGCCAGCCTCTCTTCCCCCGCCAGGCTCGAGTCCTCGCCGGCCGCCCCTCTACCCGCCGGCCAGGACGGAGGCTCCAGGGTAGGCTGGCTGCAGCGCTCCGCTCCTCTACAGATCTGGCTCTTCCCCCCGCACCCCCTTTCTCCTTCCACACTCCCTGCCGTCCATCTTGAATACTTGGGATTCTTGAATGGAGTGAGCAGGATCCGCTCCCCCAGGCTCTCATTGGCTGTGTGTTAACCCTTTTGAAACGAGATCCTCCCTCCCATTGGCTGCCAGGCTCCCCTCTTCTCCCCCAACCCCCATCCTCTCCGCCTCTCTACAGCTCTCGAGGTCAGGGCGATCCTCGGCGCCCCCTCCCCTGGCCTCTCGCCTCCTGTTCCCTACTCCTACCCCATTTTAGGATGCCCCTCTTCCAGCTCTTTTCCATCCCCGCCCCCTACACACACACACACACACACACACACACACACACACACACACACACGACCCCAGGTGAAGGCAAATGCAATTCCCGCCAAATGTAACACGGCTGGGCTGGCAGAAGCCCTGTTCCCAGATGCCCCGGGTGCTGGACTTGGAGACCTCTGAAAATGTATCTGGTCAATTTCCTGCTTATATTCAACTCTCCCTCTGACCAGAAGTACTTCTCTAGCCGGAATTTTCTCAGCTTTTTAGCCTCACCCAAAGCAGTGCGGGAGCCTCCTGAATACATGCGGCCCCTGGGCTGGGCAGGAAACTGGCAACTCCAGAAAGGAGAGGTGGGGCAGTTCAGAAGAGCTAATCCCTAGTGCCGCAGGGCAAGCCTGACCCGATCAGGAATGCGCTGCATCTGAAGCCCTCTTCAGTCACAAACATCCCTCTGAACCAGCCTTGCCTCCACCCCCAGCACTAGCACCCCTGCCTAGTCCACGCTGACTTTCTTGCACTGGTTAGGGTCTTGGAGCTGGAGGATCCTAGAGTCTCAGGAGGAAGGAGAAAATGGGGGGATATATCAGGAAATAGAATAGCTTGTATCTATATCTGCCTATAACAGGCATGCATCCAGTCATGATCCTTCCATAGGCCTCAGTCTTCTCAACTGCAAAAGAGTGAGCCAAAACTGAGCTGCCATGTGGAATGTTCTGGGTACAAAAGGAAATGGTTCTATATGTGTGCATCTAAGAGGGTAGCCACCAGATACATAAAGCGATTAAGCACTTGAAATCTGGCTAGAGCAGAGGAACTGCCTTTCAAATTTAGCTTAATATCACTTTAAATTTTATTAGTATATGTTAATTGTATACTGAGTTTCTTTATGACTTTTTGTGTTTATTTTGTGTGTTTTGTTTTGAGACAGGGTGTAACAACCTTGGATTTGCTATAAAACCAAGACTGGCCCTTTTCAAACAATGGCTACTTTGCCATATATATATACATATATATTTTACATTATTGCACATATATATTACATATATGTTTGTAATCTTTACCCTGGTGAAAACAGAATATTCTTGGATGTGTTTTCGGGGGTTTCTTGAGACAAGATCTTGCTAGGTGGTACAAATCCACCTAAAATTTACAACAGTCATGCCTCTTCACTAAGCCTCCCCCCAAAGGTGTGATTACCACCTAACATGTGTCAGCACACCCTGTCCCCTCACCCTTTAGTAAAGCAATCCCTTTATTTCATCAAAAGCTGTGTAGTTTTCCAGACCCACATCAGACATCACCAGGGGCATCATTACATGGGAAAGGAAATTCTACATTCCTGTCCAGAATTCATTCTGTATAGATGCTAGATTGTTTGTTTAATGTTGTTGTTTAATATGCAAGGTATGTGGGGGACATGCATGGAGGTCAGACGACAACTAGGTTTTGTCCTTCCACCATGAAGAAACTTAGTTTTTTTTTACAAGGCTAAAAACCAAGATGTTGCTGGGCTTGGTTGAAATAAGCCTGTAGCCTGAGCATTTAGGAGACAAAAGCCTGAAGATCAGGAATTTAAGGTCATTCTTAGCTACTTGAGGCCGGCCTAGACCATATGTAAATCTTTTTTTCAACAGCCAAAAGTAAGATATTGTTAGGGATGGAGAAGGGCACAGGCAATATGGATATATATTCATGATTGAATATGCACCAATAAAACCAGTCATATCTTTATGTATTCAAACACATCATTACATTTATTCAATATGTGTTTTTTAACCAAGCCCATATGAAAGCTTATCAAATCTCTGATATCTAAGGGTGATCAGTTGCGGGGAGGATCCAATAAGTTCCTTTAACCAGCATATGAAATCCTTGCGCTCCAGGGTAGCTAGCGTTACAAGAAAACAGACAGAAGCTGAGTGTGGTAGTGAATAGCTGCAATCCTAGGACTTCAGAGGCTGAGACAGATGAATTGCCAAACTTGAGACCAATCTGGGCTACCTAGCAAGACTATTAAAGAAGGAGGATAAGGAGGAAGAAGAGGGAGGGAGGGAAGGAAGAAAACAACTCAGCCCCGGCTTCCTGAATCAATGTTAGTGAAAGACCTCGCTATCTCCTACCACAAGGGAATGAAAGAATGATAGGATTTATTCTTCATTTCTGGGCTTATTCACAAATACAAGCCCCTGGGACTTGTGAAGAAGTGGGAATACAGGACATGCAGTATTCATTTACATACAAGCTCAGACTACACATACAGCTCAGATGGGCACTAGTAAAGAAGAGGGCTGAACTTGTAGAATATCTGTTCACTCTCTGCTTCTAGCAGGCTCTACGAGGATAACATGCTGCGTGCGTGTCAGGAGAAGTTAAAGAGAGACTTAGGAAGTGGCTCTGTTTTCAACACCCCTTTACTCCTAGGTGAGATTGCTAGCTGACTTCTTTGGTGAGAGACAGCTTCAGAGAAGGGAAGACTTGGAATGCAATCCAAAAGGGGTGCCTGGAAGTAGCACCTGAGACCCCAAGGGATTTAGACAGAAGCTAATGGTCGAGGAGAGCCAGAGCACGCCAAGGAAAAGGAACGACATAGAAGGTAGGGTTATGGTGTTAGGGATTCTGGGTTGTGTGGAAATTCCTCAAAACCCCAATGTGTATGGAGAAAAACAGGAGCCATGGCAAAGCAAGTTAGGGCAGACTCTAGAGCGAGTTACTGTAGCCGCTCACTGCACAGCTCCAAAGACATCATTTTCCTTGAAGGAAACTCCTTCCCTTACCAAGTGGCACTGCCCATCTATTCATCTAGCTGGGCTAGCAGCTCTATCCTCAGCTCTCAGCTGTGTTTGCCTGGGTCTGAAAGTCTGAAAGTCCTCTGTTCAACAAGACTTCTCCCTGCAGACAGAGCGGAGTCTCCTTACCCTTACACTAGAGGACTGGTTCTCTTGGCTCTGCCTATGTATAGCATATGCATGAAGCATTTCCTTTTCCAGTCACAGCCTTCTAAAGCCCTGCTTGACCCCCATCTCTTCTCATTGACCCCCATCTCTTCTCAGGAAAGAGAGACTGGCTGAAGCAGGCTTGTCAGTAAGCGCCTCTTCAGTTTTCCCCCCTCCCACAGTAAGGTGCCTTTTTATCTTCACTGTCTTGCTTCTGTCATGTGCTTTCACGTCTGGCAACCGACAGTATGGAAGGCTCTGGATGGCCTTAAACACGTTGTCGGCTACTAGGTATGCAAAGCAGAGAACTAGACAGCAAGCATATCAAAAGGGGCAAAATAAGCCGGGCAGATTTTTGTTTGTTTGTTTTTTGCTTTTGTTTTTCGAGACAGGGTTTCTCTGCCCTGGCTGTCTTGGAACTCACTCTGTAGACCAGGCTGGTCTCGAACTCAGAAATCCACCTGCCTCTGCCTCCCAAATGCTGGGATTAAAGGCGTGCGCCACCACCAAAACCCTGCTAAATGTATAGCTCAGGCTGGCCTCGTGGTCCTCCTGCCTCTGCCTCCTTCAGCAAATCCTACCAGCGTGCGCCACCACAATCGGCACAGGCGGATTTCTGAGTTTGAGGCCAGCCTGGTCTACAAAGTGCGTTCCAGGACAGCCAGGGCTATACAGGGAAACCCTGTCTTGAAAAACCAAAAAAAAAAAAAAAAAAAA